>JAVXUL010139629.1:0-14968 GCA_035590515.1 Trichilia minutiflora
ATAGTCCACTGGTGTCTTTTTCACTTTTCTTTTTATTTGTGAAACCTGAAAACAGACAAACAGATTTGTAATAACTACTATATATACTGTTTTGGGATGGATCCTAGTTGATTTGCTTATAATGAATGATTTTAATTATTGTGCGCACAGATTTATTCGAAGTGTTTGTGGTTTGATTAATATTTGAAGTTTGGGTGTATGGTTGTATTGTTTGGAAGTGTGATATGAAAATTTTGTGAAAACAGGTTTTTTTATAAAAGCCTTACAGGCCTACAGGTGGTATTCTGTGTTATTGAGTACATCCTAAAGGTCTGTGACGGTTATCACATGTGGGACCCATAGGTCGGGATGTAACATTGTGTATAAGTCGATTTTAGGGACTCGGGGTTACATGTATTCCATGCATATAAGTCCCATTTATAGTTTAGAAATGTTTATTAATAGAGTTCTGGTATATGTGTATAGGCACTGATCATGAGGATCAAGAATCCAACCCGAGCGAGGAACTCTCGTACTCTCCCTAACCAGTAAGTGAAAATCCTTATATTTTTGTTATTCTAAAACAACTCATGTTTTTATATTTATAATGATTTGTAAATGATTTCGCTTCTTACTTCTGTTTATACAAATATATGTATAGAGATATATTTTCGTGAGGCTTAATGGCTTATGATGAGATATGATTTTTATAATGATTTTAAATAGTTCGACGTACATGTTTTATATAAATAATGACCAATTTACGAATTGTTTGTATCTTGTTGATGAATATATATATTTTTATTTACCTTAGATTGAGTCTCCAAGATGATTTTATGATGATGATACGGCCAGTCGACCAAGTTTTATATTTGATACATGATGATACGGTTAGAGGACTAAGTTTTATGTATGTATATTGGTGATATAGCCACAAGGGCCGGGTTATTTACTATAGCTATAGGGGAGATAGCCAAGGATCGGCCTGATTGAGAGGTTACCTAGATGAGGAGAGACTTCACAGGTGGGAATGACGTATAGTGTTTATTTTTATGATGATGTGATGTGATTTAATCACCTGTGAGTTTCGTTAGATTAATCACGGATGTCACCGCGTGATTAATTCGAGGTGAACGTCAGTGGTGGACTAATTTATCTAAAAAACCTTGCATATTTTATTTTCTATATTCAAATCTATCTTTTATAAAAAAAAACATCATTTTCTCTTGCATACAAAATTCACTGACGGCTCGGGGTTGCGCCTAATCAGTGTAACTCCTAGAAAGGTAGTCGTGCCTAGTGTTTTCCCTCAAGTTTGATAAGTATTGTTTTAGAAAAGAAAAATATTTTAAACTTGCTCTTTCTGTTCTTTTAAGATATACTGTTTGATAAAGGTTATCCCTTTTGTTATATTTATTTATGATTGTTGTTATCTTTTTATATGTTTCCTCACTGAGTATACATTAGTATGCTTACCCTTTTTTTTTCACTCACAGGCAAGCACAAAGAGTACGTAAAGGGTGGTGATTGCATCGAAAGTGGATATTTCAAGTATAAACTCTATACTCGACTCATGCTCATCATTTGAGTCCACTGAAAGAGTCTTATATTATTCATGGCTTTCTTGATTTGGCTTTGTTTTCGGGAACAAGATATTTGATGATATTTATGATATTATGTTTTGTAATAAAATAATAATGTTATTTTATGATTTGGAAAGTTTATAAGAATTGATGTGATATTCTTAATAAGTTGATATATAGTTTTATTATGATGGATTCGATTGGCTAATATTTTAGAAGTGCTTGGATTGTTTTTGATTGAATTGAATAATATGATCAACTGTAATTTTCAATTTTAGATGCCTTGTTTTTTGTTCTTTATTTGGACACTTAAAAGTATCATAAACAATGAACATAAATGTTAAATAATCATATATTATTCTAAAATATATAATTATATATAATAATTATATTTACTTTATATTATTATTAATTTTTTATTAATGAGTAATTAATACAATTGTATGGTTCTTTCATTTAAGAATATTGTTTAATAATTGCATAAATACACCACTAAAGTGAATTGTTATTAATCACATTTAATTATTACTAAAAATAATTTTAAATTATCTTATAATTACAAAATAATTTAAATAGTATTTAAAAAATATTATTGATAGTTTTAAATATTTTAATAATTTATATAAAATATTAGTCGTTGTCAAAAGGTTTAAATTTTTTTTAATTGTGGATTTTTAGCAACAACCACGTGTCATTGCTAAGGGTGACTTTTGGTATATTTATTTTTAAAATTTTGGACTTTTAGAGACAATTTTTGGTCGTCACTAAAGGAGGATTTTGGTGACGACAATGCCTGTCATCACCAAAAAACAATGAATAAATTTATTTTTTTAATTATAGACCTTTGGTGACAACTTAAGGTTACCACTAAAGGTGTCTTTTGGCAATGACATTTCATGTTGTCGTAAAAAAATAATTAATAAATTTATATTTTAAATTCTGGACCTTTGACGGTGACTTAAAGTCATCGTTAATAGTGGCTTTTGGCTAAGATAGCATATGTTGTCGCTAAAAGCAATTAATATTTTTATTTTTTTAATTATAGACCTTTGACGACAACTTCAAATCACCGCTAAAGGTATCTTTTGGTGAAGACAATTTTTTAATTGTGGACCTTTAACGATGACATTATGTCATCGCTAAAAGAAATTAATATTTTTATTTTTTTAATTGTGAACCATTGGTGACGACTTCGAGTCACTGCTAAAGGTTTGTTTTGGCAATGCCATTTTTCGTTGTCATCAAAAGTAATTAATAAATTTATATTTTTAATTATGGACCTTTTGATGTTGTTGCCAATTATGGATTTTGGTAATGATAGAATATATCGTCACCAAAGCAATTAGTATTTTTATTTTTTTTTTAATTGTCGACCTTTGACAACGATTATAGGTCACCACTAAAGGTTTCTTTTAGCTACGAAAATACATGTTGTTATCAAAAATAATTAATAAATTTATTTTTATGATTGTTGACCTTTGGCAATGATATTAGGTTGTTGCCAAATGTGCTTTTAGCCACGTCAGTGGATGTCGTCTTCAAAAATAATTAATATATTTATTTTTTAATTATTAACCTTTAACGACGAATATTTGTCATTAAAAGTTGGATTTGCTATTAATTTTTTATAAATCTTTTGGCAATAATATTGAAATTATTGTTGTTAAAAGATATTTACAACGGAAAAATTTTTAAGGTTGCTAAAGCTTCATTTTCTTTTAGTGTTGATAAATCATTAAAACACATTAGACATGTTATCAATGAGATATATATGTTATAAGAATTAGAATCCAATATTTATCTAAGCTTTACTTAAATTCGTGATCAGGCAGGAGCTTATGGATAATGATAAATCATTAAAATACATTAGACATCTTGTCAATGACATAAATACATTATAAGATATAGAATCTAGTTTTTATGTATGTTTTTCACTTTATAATTGTGTCTCCAATCCGCCAGCCTCCAAGTTCGAACTCGGTTAGAAAGCTAAACATAAATAACTATTGAACTCCGGAATTATGATTATTGGGGATAATACTTACACAAATTTATCTATTTAGAGTCAAAATTATTTATTATTTATTAATTATCAATCACATGCACATATTTACTCTAAGTGAAGTTTTAGAATCGAAGTCCACATTATAAACACGAGAATCGCAGCCTGATGTCTTTTAGCATCACAATAAGGCATGTATGTTATCTATCATCAATGATTGAAGCAATATGTACGGGAGAATGAGCGCAAAAAGAAGTATATTTTATAAAAATTCAAATCTGATCTTCTTTAAGAATGCTTATTCTCTCAAATCTTCACAAGTGTGTGTATATATATATATTTTGCTTTCTATAGAAAATTTGTACCATATTCTTAATTAGAATTTCCCTCGTTCTGTCAAAATCACTAGTAGGTAATTAGAAACGCCTTCACTGGACAAATAGCATAGTACATTTTGGGTTTTGTGTCGTCCTATATGTACGAAAATACATTTTTAAATAAACCGAGGAAGTTAATCGAAAAGGGTTCTACAGTTGATTAATTAATTTTACGAAGTTTCTGCTTCAATAATTTCATATATGTGCTTAGCTCCTACGTATACGAAGTTATTTTCAACTGGAACGGTGAAATAGAAGAGAAATTTTCAATTTTTAAGACAATAATTAATAACCATGGTGCCATTATTCCAACGCCAAACCTCTGCAAGGCGTTCAACATTAATTAACTGTGATGTCTTTTAAATATGGACGTAATGCAATACTTGATGAAGGTAAACCTAATTATTGTCTACTCATAAATGAATTTTGAAACTTGATTAATATACTGGATTTTTTGAAATTATAATCTGTTCACAAATTTAAAGAGTAAATGGATTGCCTCAAGTAAATAGTGCAGTTGGTTAGCTTATTGCTATAAAAACCAAGAGATCAGTTCTCATATTAATCTTAAAGAATTTTTTTTAATTTATCTTTAAATATGGAATAGGATGAAATGAATTAAATCAACCTTATGCTGTGCTATAAATTAATCTAAAAACATTAATGGTTCATGAATTCAATGTTATCTATATTTCAGGAATATGAATCAAACTTTTGTTATCAAAGCCATTTTATTATATCAAACTATATTCAAATTACCATCTATTAGGTCATGTACATTTATCGAGCTGGTATGCCCTCTTTTATCTATATCTATATATAGATATAGATAGATATATATACGCGTGTGTGTGCGTGCATGCGCATGTGCAGTGTTCTTGTGTGCGCGAGTACACACTCTAACTACAGAGACGTTTTAAATAAAAAAGAATGAAAATTCCTAATGCTTCTTATTCCTAATTTCTCTTTTCTTTGTTGAATTTCGAAGGAATGTGAGTTACTTCATCTAGTTGAACCTGTTAATTCCTCCTCTTCCTTCAATTGATTATCTTGGTGTTTCTATCACTGAAACCCGCATTTATCCATGAAATTTACTACATAATACTGAAATTTGATCTTAAAGAGTATAATCTGAGATCGAGTTAGCTAGCTGTTGGTGTGATTAATTTGGCCAAGTAGGAAATGATCCCGCCAACATATGTATGGCTTGAGCGATAAGGTCCAGCTTTAGCTTCTGCCTTCTAAACATTACTAAGATTGAAGGTTCTGTTAGCTATGTAATGTCGTGTACACCAACAACTTAACTGTTAGTACTTTTCAAAGACCAGAAAAAACAAATAACAGCTTCAAGCTAATCCGAAATGTCCCAAGCCAAATTCTTTGAGTCTATCTTATATATAATAGAGGTTCAGCTTAATTCTTAAATAAACAGCCGATCGTACAAGCAACATATAGAGGTTGAGTACAGAGAAACGGATACGTGAGCTAATTGGTTGATTGTAAAGAAATGTACGCACTGATAACAAGAACCCTAACGATTTTTAAGGAGAAAAATTGAACTTTCATTGAGCAACAAATTAAAATTTTTGAGATGGATAGATTATGAACCACTACAACATACCTTCTCTGCTCGATGTTACCATTTTAATGTGCTGATAGACCTCCAGAGCTTAGAGCCGTATTTCTTATTACTCCCCCACCCATCGGCACCTTCGACCTGAGGTGCCTTTGAGGGAGAGAGTATTAAGACATATGAGCTCTCCAAAAATTAATATTCAGGTCAAGAGATCAAGAGATGAATAGAGATGGGCAGGACACGGTTAAGGGTTTCAGGAATTGTGTTTATATATATAGCTTCATGACTAATGCCATTGGCCATTCTTCTTGTTATGATAATTCGGGGATTGTTTGTGAAAACAATGAAAAGGAATTTACATAGAAACTTCATGGTAATCTTCTGATATTTTTCTTAAAAGCTATGATATATTGTATTTTTATGCAATAGACCTTGGTTCCAATTTATTCGATAAAGAAGTTTTAAGTTATTTGAGGTTCTTAATATTTAATTCATATGATCAACTGAAACCAAGATTATTGTAAAGTATATGGTTTACAGTGATTGTTGCCCTTGTGACCTAGGAGATCATCAATGATAGGACAAGGACAATTATCAAACATTGCTTCAGATGTCCATTTTTATATAGACAACGAGAGAAGACGCAGAAACCTTATCCACCCACTTGATTGGCTTTCCACGCCCCCGCTAGTCGCCACTTCCTAGAAACCTATTTGTTGACGACGAGATTCTCAATGTAGGCGACTCGAGGCCACGTTTCCTACTTTTTAATGTCATGCCTACGTGTACATGTAGGATTTCTTGTCATCGAGTATGGGCCAATTATAAGGTGACAAAATCTGTCTTATCGTGCAATTTTCCACAGTGATTCCTAATCTGAGCGCCAGCACATTGAGGCTTGTCCGACTCCACTGATGGCTAAAAAGATTGACATTAATTTATGATCATTGGTTAGTTTAGGCTGTATTTGTACTTTTTATAATTATTTTATCATAACTTTTAACTCTTCGTGATTAGTACTTACAAAAATTTACAAATGCAATGAAAGCAAAGAAGAGAATTAATGCAAAAATAAAAACATACTAGGAATTCATCTTTCTTCATCAAAATTGTCATTTATCTCAAATAATGAATTTCGTACTTTTTTTTTTTAAAATATAGTTTGAAGGCCTGCAACCACGATAAATTATTCGAAATAATGGCTCATAATTTAAAAGATAATGGGCCACATCATGGGAATATGTTGGTAGATGGTGGGGATCGATATGAAATATTGTAAGATACATGCATGAATGGATGTATATAACTTGGTTAATATAATGAACAGTATCTACAATATTCACTATTCAACTTATAACGTAAGGTAAGTCCTCAGGAGTAACATAATTTGTTCGAACTTATTAAAATAGTCGGTGTTGATGCGTCAAAAATGAACGGGCAGGTCCTTGGTAGTAACATAATTTGTTTGAACGTAAATTATTGTGGGATAAACTACTAAAAATTAATTAAATGATATGGAGAGAGTTAATTGAGTATAGAAAAAACATTCAAACCCCCATAACTTTCATTAATACCATTATTACAATATTATTATCTTGATTTTAATGTAATTGATTTTTGCCCTGATTGCTATCCTTTTAGAAATTTTATTAATCTATTTAATTAAAAGCAAAGAGAATAGATATACACCGTCTTAATTATTTTTGTTCGGGAGAAAATACGGAGGTAACACGTGAGCACTCAATTAATAAGACATGTGGCAGGAGGTCAGGTATAATTGCAGGGTACTCTCTTCTCAGGTATACTCTGCTCCAGGCATCCTGACTCAATAATTTCACCTTTTTAGTTATTCGTCGATTCAGAGATTTCACCGTCCTAGATAAGAATTGGACATCCATCAGCAAGACACGTGACAGGAGGTCAGGCGGATCTAAAAAGTCTCTATATCAGGGGCATTCCATCCCAGGTGACCCCCGGCTCAGGGATTCCATTATCCCTGATGATATCCGCCCCAGGCAACCTCCTTCCCAGGAGAATCATCATCGTCTCAGGCATCCGAAAGTTGGAGTTTGCAGTCATCCGTCAACTCAAGAATTAGAAGAGCTTCCCAGGGAAATTGCCCTAGGCCAGGAGTTCCCTTATTGCTGGCTCTCAAACAATCCCTAACCAGAGTATCAATGGACATGTACCCTTTTTACTCAAAAATGGGAATGATTGATGACAACTAGCCCATTAAAAGCACCTGTCCCATCCTCTGACTATTTTCAGGTGATGTGATAGTGACAGGCCTACAAAGTCTGCAGATGTGACATCATCATTAAAAAAAATCAGTTGCACATTGTCCAATATCAGATATCATATTTTTTTTATTCTTCGATGTCAAGTCACATCATTATTCGAAGGAGGGGCCTATATAAATCAAACTTCTTCAATGACAAAAGGGTTGGAATTTTGATTACTCGTATTTTGGGTCCTAGAAAAACATTTGAGCCACACTTATAGATTGAGAGAGATCTGGCAATCTCATTACCACCAATTTCCCTTTATTATCTCTATTGGATATTTTTTATTTATTTTCCCCCTTTTCAAGCCATTTTTCATTTTCTTCTTGTTGTTTTCGTCGGAAACACATTCTTTTTTTTCCATCACTTTTCTGACTTAGGCATCAGAGTTTCTCCGTTGGAAATCCCTCCCGACGTCACTTCGAGGTATTTATTTTCTTTGCAGACTTAGGAGATGAAGCTTTGTCAAAAACAACCACGCTTGCAGTCATTTTTTGGTGTAGAAATTGCCATCCAACAAATAGCCATCTTGCCCTCACACCTCACTAACTGGATCATTCCACGTTGGCAGTAAAGAGGGTTCATGGATAATTCTTGCACCAACAGCTGGCACCGTCTATGGGAATAAACAAAAAGCCATTGAAGCACCGTGTGTAGAGGAAGGAAGGAGGAAGAAATATTCTCTGAAGTTTTCTAGGAAAATATTTTTTGAAGTTTATCCTTGAAATTTTTTTTGAAATGATCGAAAGAAGACAAGGCAATGGAGGTTCTCGCAAAAGCACTGCCCAAAGAAGGAGGAGAGCCTCACCCACACGTGAACGACCCCCGCCTAGAGATGAACGCATAGACGAGTTTCTGGCCAGTAGGGCCAATGCATTGAAGAAACTACTAGAAATCAGACGCCAGTTATCTAGAGAACCAGTCACCCTAGGAGGAAAAGGAGAAACGTCGTTTCCTCTTGAAGGGCGAGAAATTTGAGTTTCTTGAGGCGATCGTAGGGGAACGATTCAAAACTTCAGACAAATACATGACAATACATCCGTATCCAGGTTAATAGTCCTACAGAAGGAAAAGACCAAAGCAACAGAAGTGTCAGTGGATGAACCCGAAGCGCCTGAGGATGTTGATTTCTTCCTCAAAATTTACTAAAGATAGAAGCAGAGAAGAAATAACGAAAAAAGGCATCACCAAGGGACGAACGAATGGGTGGAGGAGTGAAACTTGGTCCCATCGATATGAGGCTTCACCTCAACAAAAAGTGTACTCAAGAAAAGAAAGTAATGACAACTACTAACATGAAGGAGATAGAGGACTGTGTGAGAAGGGTGTTATTAGAAATGGGATCGCAGATCACCTCTACTCAAGGGAAGGAATCAAAAAGTGAGGGAGTCCCTGTTTTTACACCCACTTCTCCCCTGTTGAAGAAGATTCTGTTGTCACAACTTTTCAAAAAGTTTAAGATGCCTTAATTAACCATCTACTCTAGAAAGACCGACCCATCTTCACATATAAACTCATTCTGATAAACGATGCTTATGCAGGGTTTGACAGAGCTACAAATGTGTTGACTTTTCTACTTGACTCTGGAAGGGCCAGCCAGGCACTAGTATAAAAGACTATCCCCCTCACTAGCATCTACAGTTTCACTCAACTGGTGACCATCTTTGAAAAAGAGTTTGAAGAAATGGCAATAACTAGCCGTAATCCGAGCATCATTGGAGATGCCCGGATGTCCCCATGTAGGAGAAGGCACTGGTAGGATGATCAACAGAGGGGTAAGAGAAATCGTCACTGAAATTCCAGGAACAATCACAAAAATATGGAAGGAAGCAACAGGCAATAAGAAGGATTAGTTTTTTGAGTCTCGAGAATAAGAAAGTTCCACACCCCTTTTTTTCTTTTTTAAAAAAAATCCTCCCACAAGAACATAGCGGACAGCCGCTTAAGAATTCACTTTCCTCAAAAGTCTCCTTTATCAAAGTACAGCCCCTGAGAGAATTTATTCTCAGGTTTGGCACTCTTGTAAAATAGCTCTGTACTTTTTCTCACATAAATGAAACAAGTTACTTATGAATATTTTCAAATCTTTATTCTTTTTTTACTCCTCTTCTTTAAAAGTGATAAGGTTGGCTACAGCTGTAAAATCCTTTAAAACACTAGTTGAAGAAAGAAAATTCTGACCGTCTCATGTGCTGTAAGCCTTCATTCCCCAATTAGGCATGTTGTACGTTTAATACCTAGTTCGCGTTCAGGGTGTGGTAAACCCTGAACGGACTAGGTACATCAAAAAAATTTTGATCATCTCAGGTACCGTAAGCCCTCATTTTTCAATCAAATATCCTGTGCGTTTAAGACCTGGTTCATGTTTAGGGTGTGAGCTAAGTACATTAGAAAAATCCTGACCGTCTCAGGTGTCATAAGCCCTTATTCCCCAATCAGGCTTCCTGTGTGTTTAAGACCTGGTTCATGTTTGGGGCGTGGTACACCCTGAACAGGCTAAGTACATAAGAAAAATACTGACCGTCTCAAGTGCCATAAGTCCTCATTCCCCAATCAGGCATCTTGTGCATTTAAGACCTGGTTTGTGTTTGGGGTGTGGTAAACCCTGAACGAGCTAGGTACATCAAAAAATTCTGATTGTCTCAGGTACTGTAAGCCCTCATTCCCAAATCAGACATCCTATGAATTTAAGACCTAGTTTGTGTTTATGGCGTGATAAACCCTGAACGGGCTAAGTACATCAAAAAATTCTGACCTTCTTAGGTGCTGTAAGCCCTCGTTCCCCAATCAGATATCCTGTGCATTTAAAACCTGGTTCGTGTTTGGGGCGTGATAAACTCTAAACGGGCCAAGTCCCCTAAGGTTAAGGTTGGCAATAGTCTATAAAATCCCTTAACACTTGACTATTTTGAAGACCCTATGTGAATCTGGTACCATAAGTCCTGGACCGCATCAGGCTTCCTTAGAGAATAAAATCTGATTGAGTGAGGCGTGATAATCCCTGATCAAATCAAGACCCAAGACTTGAAGACCCCCCGACCTCAGTTAGTTAGATCCTTCGATTTGAAGTGAGGTCAAATATGAAGCCCGTATCCAGGTGAACTCTTAACCCCCAACAACTTTCTAAGTACTCCATAATGTGGTTAGTAATCACACCTCATTGATTTATTTTTCAAGTCAGTAAAGCTAGATTCTTATTTAGAGCATAAGTTAGTAAGGAGAGGGAAAAGATGCATAAAAAGAATCAAGGGAAAAATTTATCTTTTTATTGCTTGAAAAATAATGTGTGTCATCTGGATACCCAAACAAATGGATCATCTTTCAGAGTTAAATCCTGCGAACTCTACAAAGGAATTTTTCTAAAGTCCTAAACCTACGTTACAAAGTGCCTCACTAAGAAAGTTCCACCATCTTATCTTCGGCTCGGGGTGCAATGACGATATTTTTATTTAATTTGTTGGGGTCTGGAGTTTTTTCTTTGCCAAGTATCACCACTCAGGATACTGCCAACTTGGACGTGTTAAGTTATACTTTGGTTTCTAATGAAAGTAAAGTCAAAGTATCGAAATACAAAATTTGCGAAGAAATGAAGAATCAGCATTTACTATATCAAGGGTACAATTACAATGATTAATATATTAGACTCAATCAGTCAGTCGATTAAATACAAAGAATAATTTATGAAAAAATAAGCATACAAAATATTACAAAATCAAAAATACTGGAAGGGAATCCGATCAGAGGTTCTTAAGGTTATCTTCTTTTTCTTCGCTGGATATAAGATGTCTTCGACAACCACCTTATCCAAAGGAGCCAAAGGAGGATTCAGATTTCCCGCCCTTTGATTAGTCAGGACTTGTATCCTGGCTGGTTCAATAACTTCAGGAGGGAGGTCCGCTGTTTGTTTGCCTAAGGCCCCCATAACTGCCTAATCCAGTCGGTTAAATAGCCACTCGAGGTTCAAGTCTGAGTACTTCTGAAGAAAGAGGCAACTTGTCAGGTCTAGATCATCATTAACTCCCTAGTCATACTTCTTCTTAAGATGGGTCGGGACTTCTTCTTTCTCTTTTTGTAGTGACTCCAGGGACCTTATTTTCTCCTTTAGCTCCTTCTCCAGCACATTTCGCTCCTCCAACACCCTGTTTAAATCATCAATAGATTCTGCATACGACTCTTTTAACCGAGCCTCCTCAGATTTAACTAACCGAAAGAGGTCGATCAGTTGGTTGCATTTCCCCGTGAGGCTCCGTCTCTTCCCTTCTAATCGGTCATTATCAATCGACAAGGCCTCAGCAGACGAAAACTTGTCAGTCAGGTTTCGCTTTTCTTTTATCCACCAAAAGTTCTGAGCCTCCTAAGCCAAAACCTTTGCTTCTAGGTCTGCTTCTTTCTTGGCTGACTCCTGTTGTAGTTTGGTCAGTTGTTTTTGGGCCTTCTTTTCCAACAGCTTAATTGATCTCGAGGTTTGTTTAATGACCTTTATGGCTTGCTGGAAATTCTCTATATACAAATCCAGTAAATATGTGTTCTACATAGAAAAAAATGGATAAGTCATATATATATCAACCAAGGTAAAGGTTTCTAGGAAAGATTTATAAGGTATATTGGCTTACCCTATACGCATACATGCTTAGGCACGTGAGAGCATGGCTGGGAGAAGTGCTCCCCATTATCTCCGCTCTCTCAGGAGGAATGACCTACCGAGCTTTATTTATTAAATAGAGAAGGTACCCAAAATCCTCCCTCTTCTTGTCTGGGAGGTCCTCCCACTGGAGCCTATCTCTATCCGAATCGCTGTTATTCGAGGAGAGCGAGATGTGGATGTCTCTACCTACCGGATCTTCATTCTGATTGATATCCTCCATCCGGCTTGACTGGCCTCCTTCGACCTGCTTGAAAATCTTTTTCGTTCTTGGTCCAGTCTCTTTCAAAGATGGACTATCTTTTTGTTAACCGAAGACCCGGGATTGATTATCTACTAGAAGAGGGGGTGGGAGGTCAGATTTTTTCTTCTTCCTTCTGAATTCTTCATCCTCCCCCTTTAAAGGCCTTTTTTCCTTATGTTTGGGCAAAGGAGGATCACTCTTCTTTGTGTGTACTACCCCTATTGAGTCTTTTCCTCGACCCAAATCCCTTTTTCTTTAGGGCAATCAAGTTTTTTCTGGGCATCAGGAACCTTGGATGCCCTGAATCCTGCTTGAAATAACATCCCTCTCAAGACGGTCGCAGCCTTTTGCCTTTTTCCTTGTAAGGACCCCTCAGTCCCAGTAGTTATAGATAATCAACAATTCTTAGTAGAATTCATAAAGAATCACGCTAAAGGTTAAGTTATGAAAAAGATGTATCGTCATTCATATCAGCTCGGGTCTTTGAGAGCTCACTTTGAGTGACGGACGGGTAGGCCAATCATGATTTGGCCATATTCTCTTCACTCAGAAGGTATCTAATGTCTGTTATAGGTAGGCTTAACCAAATTTGTGCCACATTAGAAAGGATGTCAGGCTGGTCTTTCCCTACTTTTGTGCCAAAAAAGCCAAAAACAACAACAAAACTTAATCAGCAAATATTATTATCAGAAATAGTTTATTTCTCAGAAAATGAAAATTATCAGTCTCCCGAAAAGTTGAAGAGAGGGAACCAAGGATCTTATCGCTTGCCTCCCAACTGACGATGAACCAGTGGTCTTTTCAGTTCTTGTTCGATGAGGGATTCCCTTTTATTTTTGATTGAAACCCCGAGCGAATCTGGAGGTAATACCACCTGGGATACTGACTTGTGTTTTTTCTCAGTAGGTACATATGTAGCACTTCATCCGGGGTGGGAATCGGTTACCCCGTCCTTGCTTTTAGGATAAAGAGTTCACCTAAAATTCTCCCACTGTTTAGGATGAACTGGTATGGGGGCACCCGAAACGTTTCAAACATTCTAATGAAATAAGGTAGCAAGGGAAGACAGGCACCTAGTAGTAGATGTTCTTCGTTCAGTGCTATCTCCCCGAGGACCAAAGCACTTGGGATCTCCTCTGATAGAGGCACCCTAAGTCGCACGCTATCCTAAATACCAAAAAATCACCTATATGCTCGAAGATCTGTCATATTTACGGTATAAGAAAACCAATCTGCCTCATTGGGCCCCTTACTTCGGGCTTGCTCAGAAACGTTTCCTCCATGATCGCCCTTTTCCTGACTAGTGATCGGGTCCCTAGATGACTCCATTCTTGATCAAACGGTGTCTGACAGGTTACCGTATTTATCCAAAGCTCTCCTAACCTGTAACAAAAAATACATAGAAAACAAACAAAAGCAGTGAAAGCATAAAGAAAAAGAGAAGTGAGAGCTCTGAAAGTAGAAAAATTCAAAGGAGTGAGATCTTGTGAAAGTGATGGGTGAAAAATTCCATAACACGTCAATCATCTCAATGGTTGACTACACTATCAGTCAACTAAAAAAACCCCTGAGCTATTCTCCCCCCCTCTCTTCGGGGATGATATATCTCAAGCATGATTTTCTGATGTGAGCTGTACAAGTCTCGCACTAGAAACTGGTGGACTGGATGTTTGGGAGAAAATAGGGAGGTAACACGTGGGCACCCAATCAACAAGACAAGTGGTAGAAGGCCAGGTGTAATCTCAAGGTACTCTCTTCTTAGGTGTACTCTGCCCCAAGCATCACCTTTTTAGTTATCTGTCGATTCAGGAATTTTACTATCCCAAGTAAGAATTGGACATCCATCAGCAAGACATGTGACAGGAGGTCAAGCGGGTCTAGAAAGTCTCCATCTTAGGGGCATTCCATCCCAGGTGACCCTTGGCTCAGGGATTCCATTATCCCTGATAATACCCATCCCAGGCAACCTGCTTCTTAAGAGAATCATCATTGTCTCAGGCATTCGAAAGTTGGAGTTTGCAGTCATCCATCGACTCAGGAATCAAAATAGCTTCCTAAGGAAATTGCCCCAGGCCAAAAGTTCCCTTGTTGCTAGCTTTCAGACAATCCCTAACCAGAGTATCAATGGACATGTGCCCTTCCTACTCAAAAATAGGAATGATTGATGACAACTGGCCCATTAAAAGTATCCGTCGATCTCAATTATATTATGTACCCAAGTATAGGTAGTCTTGTTATAGTATAGTCTGGTGAGTCCAAGTGTCGTATCCACAGGGAGTGTTT
>JAVXUL010139640.1:0-14967 GCA_035590515.1 Trichilia minutiflora
CGGATGAGCACAAAAAAATATTATAAGTTCATTGACACGATACGAATACGATTCGTTTATCCGAATTGACACCCTTAGGTAATAGTGATTGTGTTCTTTGGCTAGAATATGATTGAGGTACAGCAGACTTAAAAAATTGGAAGTATTGATCCAACTCAAAAAAAAATTATGTTGGGTAATTTCATAATCCATTTACCTAAATGTTCATTGGGGATTTTTCCATCATCTTTTTGTTCAAAATTCTTGGGTCCAGCTGATAAAGGATGAGCATTCTTCACAATGAATGAACACTGGTTTTTTTCGCATTACACTCCAACGCTCAATACTTCCATCATCCGAGCCAGACAAGAATTCATCATTACTGATAAAACAGCAACATTCCAGAGACGATGCAGGAGCACAAAATACTAACCACGACTCCTCAGGTACCTATTTAGCAAGACACATATGGTGATGTCATGACCAAATATAAAGCATATATCTGGGACCAACACACACACACACAAAAAAAAAAAGAAAAAGAAAAAAAAAGAAATGGCTACTGAAGTATGATTAAAGAAGATTTCTTAAGCATAATATTCCATCATAAAAGAGTACTCTTTTTTACACAAGAAGGTGCAACCAAATGTTACAATGACACATAATCGGCTTATACTACATGTTCTTTAACTTGGATCAAGTAAATCTTTAATCTAACAATCATACAAGAGTCAATTCAAAAATGTTGCTTACCTTCCACAATTGCATGCTCCGATCACGTCCAACAGTCAACACCCGTTCTTTCTGTAGACAATCAATGGTTAGGACTTCACTTTGATAACCAAATAATGTGTTTATATAAGCTCTGTCTTCTACATTCCATATCTTGACTGTTTGATCAAATGAACCAGAAAAACGTTCTGAAGACCCTTTCCTAAAAGTTAAACATGATACAGGTCCTCTGTGACCAGGAAACGCCTGTAAAACACAAATTAAAGATGAGAATAGGGCAAGATAAGTGCGAACAGAAGATTTTATGAATCAGAGGAAGACATTTAAGAAATATTATAACAAGGCATTACATCAGTTATAATATGCATAAAAGATTAAGTTGCAGTAATAGACTATAACAACACAGTACCTAAGGCCAAGATGGTTGCCAGATTTTCGGGACCTTGCAGCAAATACTGGAATATTGACATACAGCTAAGTTAACAGGCTCGTTTTTAATTTTGTCAAAGACATAAATGTCAAAAATCAGATACAAGCTCCATCTAATGCAACAAATGGTCAGTTAAGACCAATAAAATGTTTGTGAAGTCTCCAACCTGAATCAGTTTAGTCTGAACCAATAACATCAAATAATTTCAAATGATTTAGCATATTCTCCAGAATAAAAAAAATTGAGTTTACCTGTATATGCTCTTGTGTCTGGGTGTCCCACAAATGAATATGGCGGTCTAGACCTCCACTTGCCAAATAACGACCATCAGAGTTAACAGCCAATGCTAAAACATGTTTACTGTGCTTTGTAGCCCGACCCTGTGGATCTTTAACCCCATGTGACTTCAGCACGTCCTCACTAGGCCATAAATATTTTACTCCTTTCCTACTATCAACATCCCAATGCAAAATGCTGCCATCTTTTGAAGCTGAGAAGCCCTTTGAGTCATCCTCAGATAAAGCTACAGCAGTAACAGATTGCTGGTGCTTCACTAGGACCTGAAACTTATCCACAGCTTCTGGCTTTTGAAGCCTGAATTGTGTGCATTAAACAACATAAACCAACTAAAACAGTAAAATTGCATTGATCGAAATATGACGCTGCAGAGATCAAGAATTTGAATCAGAACTGCTTGATGGTATCAGTATCCAATCCTCCAACATCCAAATTACAAATTAAAAAAAAAATCCAATAATTCAACTAACCAATCAAATGACAATATAAACTAATTCTACAGAAAAAGAAAAAAAGAAAAAAGAAAAATGGTAGCCAACTAAAATTGCCTACAAAGCGTAGCATTTCTTAAAGGCCAAAAATTAAAAAATATATTGGTATTATTACCTGGAAGCAATCACTCTCCTAACTCTGCCACTCTCCTCCAACTGCTCCTGCAGCAAAATCTTCGCTACAAGCGAATCCCTTTCTCCTTCTTTCTCCCCCTCTTCTCTTCCCCCCTCTTCCTATTCTTCCTCATCCTTTTCCCTCCTCGCAATTTCTCTTATCTTCTCCAAATACGCTTCCGCAAACCTTTTTCGCTTCTCATATGCTGTCTCCTCTTCCTCACCCTCGCTAGCGTCGGACCCACCTCTCCGAACTTCGTTCTCATAACCTTCTGAATCTCCAGACTCAATATCATCGTCATCGTAGTCGATTTTTCTCCTCTTCTTTGGCTCGCCATCGAAAAATGGATCTTGGTTTATCGAGAATTTGCTCTTTGCCCTTTCGAGCGGAGCGTTTTATGTTTGTGTTTTTGTACTTCATGATTTAAGCACTATAATAAAAGCTATGCTTGTGATTGTCATAGTATGAATGAATGTATGTAGAAAAATGGTGTGTGTCTTGCAGCTGTTAGTCAGAAAGAAAATTAGAGTTTAAGCTCGTAGGTTTTAACAGGATTTAAGCGCCAACCGAACAAGATAGAGGGAACAGTATCGTCAGGGTCCATCTATGTTCGGACTCGGGTTATGTCAGATCCAAACATCGACTGTTCAAATTTAATACATATAATTCCTTATTTATAGAAATTCGGACCTAAAATTTTAATACCGATTGGTATAGTCGTAGAAAAAATGTCACCTATAAAAGAAATTGCAGCAAACAATAAAATAAATAATCATTTAATACATTAATTATCTATTAATTAATATAATATACATTTTATCTCTTAATTTTATAAAGATAATGTTAAATTTTGTAGATATCATGCTCCGATTATAAATTTAAAATTATATGTCCAAATCAAGTGTATTCATGCATAAATTATGTTTTTCCTAAATTATATTGTATTTTGTTAATATTACTCTTGTTAAAAATATAATAGAAAAATCTTATTAATTCTATTTGTCACGTCCTATTTTATGGAATTTATACGTGATAATCATCGCAAATATTTGAAATATATTTTAATATTAAAAATATTTTTAATATTCATAACCAATTTAAAATATATTTATTTTAATTATATATCCTCATCTTAATATATATTATATTCATTTATAAAATAAATTATCATAATTGATAAACATTTAAAACATATTCAATTCATAAAAATATTTCTAAATTAGAAGAAAATACAAAATTTTAATGTCCATATATACACCAATGGACTCAAAGAATCCTATATATGAGTCAAGGAAAGAAATCTTATTGAAATAACGAAAAACTATCGATATGTCATCGTCACCTCGATTACTCAGATCGTACTCAATAACCTAAAACTATCGAGTGAAGAGGGTGAATATATTAAAATAAACTATGTGAGTAAATTGTTATATATAAATATCTAAATAAATTGTTTAAGTTAAAGATATTGAAATAAATTATTTATACAAAATATGTAAAGCATTTTATTTAATTAAAACTATAGTTTGTTTGTTTAGACAAATACTTGAATTGATCACCATTTTCCAGCGATTACTTTTATCTTGAGTATTCCCGAGATTGTCAATGGGTTTTTCATATAAAATCAAATGATCATTTGATTTTATATGAAAAATCCATTGACAATCTTTGGGAAAAGGTGGCTAAGCTAGGTAATATTAAAATACTGCCTATCTCACTAACGTTGATCTCGAATAATCACATTGTGATTCTTAAAATTGTCCTCGATATTACCTCTCATAGATAGGTTATTCAATATCATAAATATATCACCAATATCTCTTATACTTGCTTCACTTGTACACAACTCATCTAGACTGTCTTTACGTAGATCTGTCTTTAGAAAATTTTTCTATAATTACAGTAATCATGTCATATATCAAACATATCATATGCCAATGTATGTATAATTATTAATAACAATAATATATATAAAATTTATCAGCTTATAAAATATTTAGTTTACATAAAATATTTTAAAGAAAATGTAAACATATAAAGGTTCATTCACCCTTAGAAAGGGTAAATATTCCCTGATGATCCTCACGTTGGGTGGTTTCCTTCCTTGGATTATCGGTACCTATTATATACACATAAATAATCATAATAATTTTCATACTTTCAATATTATTAATGCTCCCTATATGAAATGCTTATGCTTATTAAATCAAATTCCCTAAGTTGAGACATGAACATTAAGGTTTAATTTAACAACGGTCATTTGACAGATTTTCATTAATAAAATCCTATATCTTTTCTTATTAAAATATCTATCCTTTAAGTTGTAAACTCAAATTGATTTCCAATTTATTGTCTAAATATAGTTTTTTTGAAATCATTTCTATCTTCTTAGAATTCAATCTTCGTTTAGCTCATTCTAGTCCACAAATCACCTAATCTAACTCAATTCATCGAATCCATTCTTAAATTTTTGGATTCTATTATGTACAATAAACCCTAAGTTTTTATATTTGATGCACTAATGAGAATCAAGGTAGTAAGCCAAGAAGATCAAGCGATCCTTTGCTTATCAATAAAGGACTAATTATGAGAGCAAGAGCCAAGGCGATACATGAAGCCATGAATGGTTGATTTAACTGTAGTAACATGATAGAAACACCATCATCAAATATTAATGCAAAAGAGTTCATTACTTTGATCCAAGCTCAAGAATCAAATCATTTCAACACATCTTAAAGATTGAAGTAGAGTTTTGGCCGTAACAATAATTATTCTTTCACTGGAATTTGTCATTTCAACCTGTCTTAAATGTGAACTCTGTTCCCAAAGTTTATGGGTATTATAATTTTTTTTTATGCTAATGGAACGTATTGTTGTATGTAGATCATGTGATAGAGGGTGTATTAGTCTGAAATTATTTTAAAGAGGTGTGTGTGGTAAAGAATAACTGGTTGTGAGAAGAACAAAAATTTTACCCTTAAAATTATCTTTAATTGAAAAAAAATTTCATACCCTTTTGGTAGAGCTCGAAGAGAGCTTTTCGTTGATATATTGTGAGTTCTATAAATATAACTAGATCAAAAGTTATGAGTATTGAAAGTGGCAGTTTTTATTTGATAAAAATGAAGAAGTATCGATATGTGCACAGGCAAAGGGATCGATACTTGATGCTGGATATTTGAAATGCAACACATTTTTCAATGATTAAAAATATCGATGTAGGGAAGAAAGTATCA
This sequence comes from Trichilia minutiflora, assembly GCA_035590515.1. Lineage (NCBI taxonomy): Eukaryota > Viridiplantae > Streptophyta > Magnoliopsida > Sapindales > Meliaceae > Trichilia > Trichilia minutiflora. Next base: position 5,281 of record JAVXUL010139640.1, read on the forward strand.
ATACTTATCTACGAGAGGCAACGTCTCAGTATGCCCAGCGCAGAAAGTATTGATATATTACTTAAGGGTATCGATACTCTTTTAGCTTTATGAACAGTGAAGGACCTAAATATCGTTATGCTGCTAGAAGGAGTATCGACACTTGATGACGTAGCAAACTTGGGCGAGCTTCTTTGAGGAAAAGTGTCGATACTTAGAACGTAATGAAATTGTGTAATCTATGTTTCGAGAAAAAGTATCGATACTTTAAACATAGCGAACCTAAGTAACTCATATTTACAAGCAAAAGTATCAATATTTAAAGATGTGACAAACTCTGAAGCATGGTTTTGGGGAACGTTTGGTCTTTTCAAAGCCTCCTATATATGGTTACAGGGGCTTCTTCCTCCACATTTCTCCTCATTTCTCGTCTCTCTTAGTTTTCTCTCCACTCTCCAATCTAAAATAGTTCTCACTCAAATCTTCACCAATCCTCCTCATTCTTCTTGATATAACCTCAAGAACCAACACCAGAGCTCAAGAATATCGTTTGATCAAAGTTTCATTCGATTATTCATGAGAAAATACGAGGAAAAAATCGCGAGTAAATAATATCCGAGAGGTAGAATCAAGCAAGGAGGAGCTCAAAACATATTTACCAGTTTGGGTTAGTACGTTTCTCATCTTATTTCTTTGATTTGAGTTGTGCATAAATCAAGAAAAAGAGTAGTCAGGTTACTATTATCAAAAACCCTAGATTTGGGATACATTCTAATTATCAATTGGGTTTATAAATTAGGATGGTTAAGTGTGTTATAGTATTAGGAAAATTGAGAATGAACCATTATGGAGTGACAAAGTGAACAACCAGAGGATTGGCTGTAGATAGATAGATAGATAGATAGATAGATAGATATATATATATATAGAGAGAGAGAGAGAGAGAAAGAGAGAGGGTCATTTGCTTAATAATTGAGTAAAGAAGAATATTACAATAGTTACTCTTATAATCATATGCATCATGCATTTTATAATCTGAGTATGTTTTATGAAAGGTTGTTGACCCTTGTATATAAATATATTCAGATGCAACAGCCGTGGTTAGAGAGTTTTCGATGCGAAGAGGACGTTGAGAAGGTGGTTCTCCACCTTAGAGTTGTTAGGAGATATTATCTTATTCTTTTCCTCCCTTAAATGATATTTAAAAATGTTTATATGTTTTTATATACTTTGAAATGATAGAATATATGCATATGTATATGTGATCGATATTGGAAGGCGATGAAATTATAATTATGTGGTGACCTAGAGAGTCCCTTATTTGTGATAGATTTGGATAATGATTATGACATGGTTGTTTGAATATCTTTGAGGTCGGAAGCCAACTGTGATTACTAATCCCTTGGATGATTATATATTTGCTATAACATATTGACCATTAAACTTTGAGGCCAGGAGGCTAGATATATTATGAATGTTATGGAATGATATATTTTGATGAATATGGATGGAGTGCTAATATTTCATGATATGATTTTATTGATTTGACCTTGCGTGTTATTCATTATAGATTTGATCTTGTCACATCCTGACCCGTGGCCGTGGGTCCCACCTATGATAACGCCATAGACCTCCAGGGTGTACCCAATAACACAGAATACAATCTGTAGGCCTATAAGGCTTTTATAAAGTCTGTTTACCTCAAAAACATTACATCACACTTCCAAAATCCATCATCACACCCAAACTTCCAATAGATAAATCAAACCACAAACACTTCTAACAAATCTGTGCGTATATTAGATAAAGCATTCATCATAAGTAAATCAGTGGGAATCCATTTGCAAACTCAAATACAACAATTATTACAATTCTGTTTAGTACTTTCAAATCTAAAAAATAAAAAGAAAATTTACAAAGACACCAGTGGACTGAGAACCGCTAGGATGAGTCGAAATGTGTATACCTGAGCCTTCACTTCCTCAAGCTATCACCACCACCCGAGCTGATTATACCGTAAGCCCTGAAACTGGAAATTGTGAGGGGTGAGTATACAGGAGTATACTTAGTGAGTGAGTACACTAAAAAAAAACATATTTATACAAAAGTACATTTATACACACATATATATATATAATTATTCATCGAAAAAGGTAGGGTTCAAAAACATTAAAATCAAAGAAAGCTTTATTTAGTTTATAAACCACAACTCATGCTATGAAAGACATTGGGCTGGCTCCCTTTCCCGGTGACTACCCCGGCCAAGGGTGTCCCAAGACCGTCAGTGGGTTTTATATGCAACCAAAACATGATTTTACTAAAATATTCATTTCAATGCATAAAGAAAACAATGCATGAGTCATTTACTCAAAACATGCACACCATTGACGTTCACCTCGGATTAGCCACGTGGTGATCTCGTGCTAATCCGACTGGGACTCATAGGTGGTCAAACCTCCACTCAGCAATATATCAAACACCGTATAACTCCTCCACCTGTGAAGCCCCACACTCACCTAGGCGACCTCTAATCACTCAGGCCGACCTAGGCTACAACCAGTAGCTACTGTGCACAATAAGCTAATATGGCCACATCACTATATACAATAATGTACAGGCCTACACGACTGTCATCATCATAAGTACAGGCCTATCATGACCATCATCATCATAATAAAAAGGCATAATAGAATACACACAGGCCAGCATGGCCATCAATCATAAAAGATAGTAAAAATCGGGCCCAAAGGCCATAGCATCAATACATCAATTTCAATCGGCTCGAAGGCCATAAACCAAAATATAAAACATGTATATACACCATTTCACATTTCGAAAACAATAAGAAGATAACTATAAATGCTTGCATTTTATTTCATTTATAAAGAATAAAATATATATAAGTAAAGAAATAAAGGAAAATAGTGTCCACTCACAACTTAGGGAGGGTATACACTCCCTAGTTTCCCTCGTTCCTCGGCGACGCACGCGAAAACCTTGATATCAAACCGTCGCCTAACCACATATACAAAATACTATCAATATTCGATCCAATAAGTACATGAATTCGAATGCATGAAATGCGCATGCTAACCCCGGATTTCTAACGTCGAACTATTATGCGACATTTATCCAAAATCCCCATAACCCGTCAAATTATCTATTTAACGTCGACACGGAGCCACATTTTGATTAAACTAGCTTATTACGACTAACATGCGCGATTTCGACTTGTGGACCCCATTCTTTCACCGGAACAGTAACTGAAGTTACTATTCACACATACCCAAAATTTTTGAAATCATATTTCTAGCTTCCTACAACTTCTACGATTCCTCTCTAACCTACATTGCGCATAAAAACTAAAATACGAGAGGTAAATCTCAGAAAAACGATACGAAATTCATACGAATCAAAATGCTTAAAGCGGTAAAATAAGTATGCAGACAAGCTAGAAACGAAGTTACGAACCTCGTGGTGTGGTCGGTTTGCTCTGATTTCGCCTCTAACACGAACAGACCCAAATTCCTCTTCGAAACCCTAGACGTCCATTCGCGATTTCGTGCCTCAATCACCAAATTGCTGCTCCTAACGTGTTAGACGCACAAAATGTGGCTTGTCTGTGAAGAGGGATCGAAATTTCGACAAAAATTTCGGGTGGGAGGTGAAGGAAACAGAAGAGAGAACGTGAGGAAGAGGAAAAGAAGGAGAAAGGAAGAAAAAGAGGAGAAAAGTGAAAAAATTCGTCCCCTAACCCCCTATTTATAGAAAAAGGATGAAATTACCAATTTATCCTTAAGTTTTCTATAGGAGGAAGCTTCTAGAAGAGGGCAATTTCATCATTTCGCGTCGATTCGATTGACCGAACCACCCCCTTCGATCGAACGAATAGCATTTCGATCAAACGAATTTCTTAGCGTCTACAGAAGTCAGAGAGCTCGTAAATTATCGGTCGAACGAAACGATGTTCGGTCAAACGAACCAACACTTCGGTCGATCGAATCCCCCCATTCGTTCGAACGAATCTAAAGCCAAAATTTTTTCGAGAGAACGAATCTAAAGCCAAAATTTTTTCGAGAGTCCTCAAACTTTCAATCGAACGAATCACCCATCTCGATCGATCGAACCCACTAATTTTTGAACTCTCACTTAAATATTTCTCACTTAAGCCTAGAATTATACCCACATGAATATGAGACATAAAATGAATGCAGATGTATGAACTAGAGAAGTAGAAAATAACAAATATACCCTTAGGGCAAAACACGAGATGTTACAGCTACTTGTAGAGAAAGTATGGTTTACTATTCAAAAGCAAGCCATCAATTCTTATAAGATAGTAAGAAAGGAGATTCTAAATGAAATTGAAATAAAAAATCAAATGCTCATTAGGTTGAAAGAAGAAAGAATTGTCAGATCATTATCAAGAGATAGACTACGAAATTTAAGAGCTAATAATAGAAATAATAGAAAAGGTGATTATAGAAAAAATCCTAGATTTAATTCAAGATCAGGTTAAGAATTTTATCAACCTCTTCGATCATAAAAAGGAAGGTAAGCCTCTAAGATTCCCACTAAAGGAAAATGCATCTAAAAGAGTAAATCATATGCAATAACAAAGGTCCACTCCTCTTATAGCCCTTTATCAGAAGTACATCAAGACATGAAAATAAAAGGGCTAACCTTAATAAGCTACGATTAAGAAGATTAATATTAGCAGAGTGATTGAAAATAAGTCTTGTGAATAATACCAAGATTAGGGATACTATTGGTTGATGCCTGAATTTGAGGGAGCAAACTGAGGTATTGGTAAAAAAATAATTATCTTGATAAATATATTAGAGAACTAGAAAATAAACCTAACTTCTAATTAATAATGGGGTATCAAAAATACTCGAAACTGTAGGTTCTCGCCTTATCTTGTATCGTTTAGAGCGGGTATGAGGCTTAATATATACTCAAAATAGATTTAGGATCCAAAATCTCAACTCGATTGAATATTATAACAGATTTGGGGATTATAGATTTCGTTGCCTCTACCTATATACTGTTCAAGATACAATGGTTAATTTGATTGATTTAATATCAAAGAGCATATTATTCAATTAATTTGAAGTACCCTGTTTAGAAAATAAAAAAAAAAAATAGTAATCGAGATAGAAACCATATAATTATTTTAGTTACGTAGGAACAAAGTAGTTTATGAGTCAAAGAAGGCTTTAAACTGTCTTAAAATAACTGAATTTAAAAAAATATAATGATGACATAATTTAAGAAACAAGTTTCTTAAAATTACAGCACCTCAAAAAATATTGCCATTTGACATAATAATGTTTTTGCTCGATTATACAAATAAGTTACAATTTTTAACACATTACGATACCAAAAACACTAATAATCTATCAACATTAAGTTTGGGTGGGTTATATAACTATAGTTAGGTCATGGGGGCTATAAGTCCCTTACCTAGAACCCAAGGGTATAATGATAATTTTATATTTTTTTATTTTGCATGCATTTACATCCATCACGTACATGTTGACATATCAGTACTATTTCATATTTATTCTAGGGATTTGAGTTGGTTAAGGTAGAGTTTTAAGGTCATAAACTTGAGGACCTCAATATAATTAAAAGATAGTTTTCTTTTGAGTGGGATCCCAATGATATTTTTTAACTTCAGAAGGATTCAAGTGAAATTTTTTTATCTTGGTGGGTTCGATCGATCAAATAGGGTGATTCATTTGATCGACGTTTTGAAAACTCCTTGAAAAATTTGTGGTTTCAGATTCGTTCGAACGAATAGGGAATTCGATCAAACGAATAGATGTTCGTTTAATTGAAAGACATACTCGTTCAGTCAAGATGCTTGCCCTGTTCGAACGAGTAAAGATTCATTCGAACGACAAAATGAAAGTCCTTTGACTTTTTGAAATGTCGAAGGATTCGTTCGAACGAAGTTCGATTGAAGTAAGCAGTTGGTTGGAATGAACTCTAATTTTTTCGATTGAATGGGTGCGAAAAGACAATTTTTGCCCTATTTTAGAAGATTCTCCTTTGCATTGCTTAAGGGTAAAATGATAATTTTGCCCTTTTCCTATAAATAGGGGGTTTAACCCCCATTTCTCACGTTTTTACTCTCTTTTCCTTTTCCCTTTCTTTTCCTCTCCCCCGCCCATGTTTTCTCCTCTACCATCTATACCTAACACCTACATTATTGCAATCTTTTGGTTTCTCAGCCTCAATCACTCACATTTTCCATTCCTAACATGCTGGGGGCATCAATTTATTGATAGGAGCACAGAAATCACAGAGGAGAGATCTAAGGTTTCGGCTTCCAATTGGGTTTTTTGACTTCTATGCAAAATCGAAGTAAACTAACGATTCTACAAGGTTAGTAGCATCATTTCTAACCTATCTGCGATTTTCATTTCGCGTTTTATCGATTTTTGATCATATGAATTTTATTGTTTATTCGAAGAGATTTTGACTAGATTTATTGTGTACATTTAGGTTTTATGCATTAGATAGGTTGTAGTAAGATTGGGTAAGTCGTTAGAATGCTAAAAATGAGAATTCAAAAAATTTGGATATGTACAAAAAGTATTCGGGTTACTGTTCTGACGAGGGCATGGGGTCCACTTCTCAAAATTACGAAATCGAGTCAAAATACGTTATTTTATCCTAAATGTGGATTCGTGGTAATAATATATAGATAATTGGGTGAATAATGAGGATTTTAACCATTTACGTATATAAACCAATTTTAGAAAACCCGGGTCAACTTTCATTCCACGCATACGATATTTATTTGAGGTTTAGAAATGTATATTGATGTATTTTGATACATGTGTTTAGGCGACGGTACGCGAACTAGGAATCTGCATGACGTGCCGAGGAACGAGGGGAATTAAGGAGTGTATATTCTCCCTAAGCTGTGAGTAGACTATTTCATTTTTGTTATTTTATTTAAAATTTGTTTGGTTTTGATTATAATGACGTGCAAGTATTTTATAAGTGCTTATACATATTACTTTCGTTTATGTGTAAAGGTGTATATATGTATATGTTTTCATATGATTTTAAAATGAGATACGATTTATATGATGGATTGTATTTCGTTGATATATATATATATTTTATATGAATGATGGCCATGGGCCAAATTATGATATGTTTATGCCTTGATGATGACTATGTAGATATTGATATATTTAGTGGTGATAATGATCAGGAGGGCTGGGATATTTACTGTAGCTATAAGTGGTAGCTTGGGAGAGTCCACCTGGTTGTGGACACTTAGGTGAGTGGTATATGTGGTAGACTAAGGTCGACCTGATAGAGAGGTCTCCTAGGTGAATGGAGGTTTCATAGGTAGGGGTGGTGTTTGGTTGCGTTATTATAATGATGTGATGTGATTTGATCACTTGTGAGTCTCGTCGGATTAGTCACAGATGTCACCAAGTGACTAATCCGAGACGAACGTCAGTGGTGGACTTGTTTTTATATAACTAAACTATGCATTATTTTATTCTTTGTATTTTTAGAATAAATTTTTATAAATAACATATTTTTATTGCATATAAAACCCCTGACGATCTCAAGATGCCTAGGGCTAGGGTGATCATTGAAAAAGGAAGCTAGTCTAATGATTTTCGATATATGTTTTGAGATTTTCAAACTAAAAAATTTTTTTTTTTAATCAAGTTATTTTATAATGTGTTTAATCTATGCTTTTTTACTTTAGATCGAGTGTTATTTATTTAGTTAATTTCTTAGTTCACTCATAGAGTATACTCCCGTATACTCGCCCCTCTTGCTCTCTAGTTTTAGGGTATTTAAGAGGATCTGATTATTGGTTTGGTGATGATCACTCTAGGTGCTTAGAGTATCATATATATGATAGATACATTGTATACATCATAGTTCACTGGAATTGTTTCATTTCTATTAACTTTTATTGTTAGGATGATATGACTTGTCGAGTGTTGTAAACTGATTTATAAACCTTTTGGTACTGATTTCTATTTCTGTTTAATGGATTACTTATTTTAAATGCTTTAATGAATGATAGATGAAATGATTTGTATATTTTGAAGTGTTTGTGGATTGAATAAAAATATTTCAGAGTTTGGGTGGTTGGGTGGTTTTATTTGGAAGTGTTTTGTTGACTGATTTTAAAACAGGTTCTGTAAAGGCCTTACAGGCACTCAAGGCGTATTCTGGGTTATTGAATACCTTTTAGAAGTGTGACGGTTATCACGTGTGGGATCTACGGGTTGAGGCATGTCAATTTAATTGGTATCAGAGCATTTGATTTTAAAATGATTTTAAAAACACCTGAACTTGTCTTACATACTATATTTTGAAATCTTATACATGATTTTACTGTTTTTGAAAATTTTTCTAATAGACTAAGTGAGCCGAGTCATAGGAAGTATCACCATCATGTTAATTCTGTATGATTGAATTTCGTGTTTTTTTCGTAGCTAAAATATCTTTGAGACCTAAGCGAGGTCGAGATAGATCACGAAGAGAAATCATACCTGATATCGGAGAAGAGGTTACTTCATATATGCTTCAACCTGAACCTCCTACGCCCCAATAACAGTAATCGGGCATAGGAGTGTCTCCAGTTATGATCTCCAAGTAATGGATTGCCTTTATGGCTTATTGGAATGCTCAAGCTGCAGAAGTATTAGGTCAGTTTCGAAATTATCCAAGCTGATTAAAGAGGTTCAACAGTTGGGAAGTGTGTTATTTGAATGTACTATAGATGCGACCGTAGCCAACAGATGATTTAAGAAATTTGAAGGTGATTTGAATGGTATGGAGCTTGAGGGTAGGTACAAGCTAAAAGTGGCTGTCCGATTGTTAGAAGGTAATGCAGCTACTTGGTGGGCGAATGTGCAAGCACGGGCTTCAATATAATTGACCTGGGATGATTTTGTGTAGGAATTTTAAGATCAATAGTACAATCCTTTCCACTATAATCAAAAGAAATAGGAATTACTTCGATTAAAATAGATGGGTAAGATAGTGATAGAATATGAGACCCAGTTGAAAGAATTGATTGAGTTTGTACCGAAGTTTACTAATAAGCAGAACTTACGTGCTAAGTTCGAAGAGGGTTTAAATTTCGAGATACGTGAGAGGATGTCACTGTCAGGAAACCACGGGTATAAAGAGACGATTAGATGACCCTTCGAGCAGAGAAGTTAGTAAGAGAAAGAAGATCGAGGAATCAGTTTTAGAAAAGGAGAGATTTGAGTATACAGGTCGGTTCTTCATCCAAGAAGAGCCGTAACAATGATTCATCTAGTAGTGCCTCTATTACTAGTCTTACAAGTATTTCTTCACATTCTCCTCAAATCTAATGACTCTCAAGATTCAGGTCATTAGCTCAGGGACAAACTCAAGGCTCGAGGCAAGATAAGAAAGTAGACCATTGTATTCATTGTAGGCAATATCATATGGGAATATGCCCCCAGTTGTCAGTATACTACTTGAAGTGGAGTTTCTCTCATAAACCATAGGATTTTTTCTAAGTTCTCTAAGCATTCAATTATGAAAGTTTTTCAACTTTTGATAACTTAATCATTTGAATGAATAAAAACTCACCCAAATCCATTTTCATTGAAGCTTGAAGTCCTCCCCTAAGCCTCCAAGAGTATCCACACTCTAGTATGTTGAAGATGGAAGTGGTAG
>JAVXUL010139680.1:0-14963 GCA_035590515.1 Trichilia minutiflora
CATAATACAAACATTCAACATCATAACATTGTTAACAATTCAATGTTATCAATCACAACACAAAAAGTTCAAGCTAAACAATCTTAATTAATCAATTCATAAACCATCTATATCATTCTCTTATATTCATGAAAATATAGTTTTCATAGTGAGAACTACTCATCAGGAGTTTATCCGGCCTTTACAAGGTAAAACATCTGATTCTGGTGGTTGAAATGAGAAAAAAATCAAAAATTTCCTCCAAGCTATAGTGAATTTTGAGCACTTTTCCAGCAACTGATGCCCCTCGTCGACACGAGTCCAATGGTGCAAGCGATGCATCAATCCGACGTGTGTGCGCAAAGTTATGGACGAAATATACTTTCTCTCTCTCCTCTCCTCTCTCCCCTCCTCTCTCCCTTCTCTTCTTCTCTCCCTCTCTGTTTTTATTTTAGAAATGAACCCCTATGGCCTATTTATAGGCATCAGGGGTAATATGGTTATTTCGAGAAAAATTTCTTTTCGGGGACAAAACGGTTATTTCTCATCCTACTTCGTATTTCGACTTCTGTTTTGCTATTTGTCTCCCTAACGAATTTTATTTTCCATCCCATATTCATCACCAAATGTGTAGCCTCTTCTTCGGAAACTTTTGCATTGTCAATTTCTGTTTCCGCTCGTTTTTGATCGTTTTTCATCCGATTTTTCACAAAAAATATCATAACTTCATCATTCCTTATCCAAATCAAGAGCCGTTCATGGCGTTGGACTCTATACAGTATAACCATCCTATCGATCTCAAAAGATCTAGAAAATAAATTGACTACGGGGGTGCTGCTTTGAAAATCAAGTCGCGATTTTGCTCATTTAGTCGGAAAATATCATAACTCTCTCAATACTTATCTAATTCGAGCGCTGTTTATGGAAAGATCATCTAGATGTTACAAGCTTTCATTCGATAACAACCACTACTAATTCTGATACTGCTACAGTTACTATATCCAAATTACCAAAATACCCCTCACTTATTTCTATTTACGAAACTACCCCTGAATCGAGATACGGGATATTACATTATTCCTCAAATAGCAAAAATGTGTTTTATCTAAAGATTTTATGAAAATGTCTGCTAATTGAATCTCGGTATTAATATATTCAATATACACATCATTCTTTTGTACGTGATCTCGAATAAAATAATGTCGTATCTTAATATGCTTAGTATGGGAATGATGTACGAGATTCTTAGTCAATTTTATGGTACTTGTGTTGTCACACATGATTGAAATCCTATCTATATGCATGCCATAATCTAACAATTGATGTTTAATGATAACTTGATTTTGTCAAGTTATTTCTATTCTAAATTATGCTATTTTCCGTGTAAATTCTGGTATGTTTTATGTTTTTATGAGTTTATTTGTGTGTAGGTCGCAAGAGGAAAATCTATGATGAAAGCATGAAGTGAGGAGCTTAAAATGCATGGAGTCAGTTTTCCCGCTACAGTGAGTAGAAGCCCGATGCAACGAAGTCTGGAAGTATATGGCTAGGATGTAGCGAGATATTCCTCAATACAGTAAAGGAAGTTTTGATGCAGCGAGGGTGTTCATGATCCAGTGAGAGCCAGACTCCAACTTCTACAAGTTACCACCCAGTTGCTGATGTAGCGAACCAAGTCTCGTTGCATCAGCACGAGTGCTCGCTGCAGTGAGACAAAACCCGATGCAGCGAGATGTCACAAGAAATTTTTGCTTAAGTTAAACTTTGAATTTTTTATTATTATAAATAGAGTTCCTAAGGCTTTGAGTTGAGGGGAGGATAGTTGCCAATACTCTTGAAAGATATAGAAACATCAGATTTGACAGAGAATTCAAGGAAAAGAGAAGGAATCTAAGAGGAAAAAGAGAAGAAACTTAGTTTTCATAGAAGAACTTTCTGACTGTGTTGCTGTGTTCTTTTTGTGACACCCGATATTTCAAATAAGGGTATTTTCGTCCTTCTAGTAATGTATGTCCGGGTTCTGTAAGGACTTATAATATTTCAAGGGTTGATTTGAAGTTTTAGAAGAGTTAGAATGATTAAAGTATGAGAATGGGAGTCGGGAATCGATCGGGAACTTGAGCACAAGAGAAAAATCGAGGTGAGAAGCAATCGGTCGAATGAATAGTTGGGTTCGTTCGAACAAATGGGATTCAGCTGAACGAAAGCCTGGTTCGTTCGATCGAACCAAGGGCACCAGATTTTTCAGAGAGCTCGAGAATTATCGACTTCGTTCGAACGAAACATCATTCGATCAAACGAAGGGTGTGATTCGATCGACCGAATTGTGCAAAAAGATAAAATTACCCCTTTTTGGAAGCTTCTTTTCTTAAATAATAAGGGAAAAATGATAATTTTGCCCCCACTTTTATAAAAAGGGCTGAGCCCCCTCTTTTCCTCCAGTTTTCTTCTTCTTCCCCTCTTCTTCTCCTCCTTCGTTCCTCCTCTACTCCACACACATACACATTTCATTTTTCACCTTTTCTTTAATTTCTCACCACCATTCAATCACATTCTCTGTATCTAACTCCCTGGAGGCGTCGATTTGCTAGTAGAAGCACAGGAAATGAGTTGGAAAAGTTAGGGTTTCGGAGCTCAAATTGGGGTTTTCGGTGTTCCAGGCCAAATTAAAGGAAACTGACCACACCACGAGGTTCGTAGCTCCATTTCTAACACGTCTGTATATCCCATTTTGTATTTTATGAGTTCTGATTCGTATGTTCCTTTGTATGCGTTTTCGTAGATTTATCGCATTTCGTTTAGTTTTAAAATATTCTTTGGGTTGTATTGGAGTTAGGAAAGTCATAAGAAGCTAGAGATGTAATTTTCAAGAATTTGGGTGATTGTGAACAGTGATCGAAGGTACTGTTCCGACGGGTACGTGGAGTCCGTATGTTGAAAATGTGAATTCGAGCCACATTAACCTCGTTAAGCTGAAATGTGGGTTCTCGGTAGTAAAGGTTTGGTAATCGGTAGTGTAACGCGGGTTTTCCCCGAATTCGTGTATTTTTCGAGTGTAGGAAATCAAGGTTTCATACATTATATATATATATATATATATGTTTGATAAATGCCAATATTAAGGATTTATGTTTTACTTTAGATATGTTTGAATAATAAGAATGATTGTGGATTTTGATTTATGTGTTTATTGGTTTTGTGGCTGAGAAGCCGATTGGTTTTGTTGGTTTGTTGATTTATGAATGTTTTATGTGAATGATGGCGGTTAGGCCAGTTTTTATTTATGATATATTTTGATATGAATTTTCTGATGATGATTTAGCTTGTGAGCCATACTTTGTGGGTTGCATTTGATGATAGGCCAGTTGGCCAGGTTTTGATTTTTGTTATGTGGTGATACGGCTGACGAGCCAGGATTTATATTTGTTTTTTGATTTGTGATGATACAACCAGAGGGCCTGATTTTCTTATGGTATTTTGGTATTATATTTTATGTTGATATTTTATTGATGAGGCTGAGAGGGCCCAGTTGTTGTTGGCCATAATGGCCTGTGTGATTTTTGTAGCTACAGTGAAGTAGCCTGGGGAAGAGTTCACTGTGATGTGAACCCCAGGTGAGTGTTGTATAAAGTATCCTAGGACGGACCCAGGTAGAGGTCGTCTAGGTGAGTGATGTGAAGTAGCCTGGGAGAGGACCACAAGGTGGCCGCCTAGGTGAGTGAGTGCCAGATCGGGACATGTGTTAGTCCGTTTGAGGACTTGATGTGGTAGCTTAGTACGGACCTAGTGAGAGGCCGTCTAGGTGAGTGATGTGAAGTAGCCTGAGGATGGACCTTGAGGAGGCCACCAGGTGAGTGTGTGCCAAATAGTGGTTTATCTAGAGCTGTATGTTTGTAGAGGATAGTCACGAGTATCACCACGTGACTACTTGATAGCCAACATCAGTGGTGGGCTTATTTTCTAACTAAACCATTCATCGTTTTAATCTCTACATTTAAAAATATAATTTTTAAACAGCATATTTTATCTGCATATAAAACCCACTAATGGCTCGGAATAATGCCTGATCAGCGTAATTATTGGAAGGTTGGCTATGCCCAATGATTTGCTCAGTACTTGATTTGTTATGGTTTGAAAATGGAAAAGATAATTAAATGTGTTTTCCTTACAAAGTTTTGGAGTGAATAAATATTTCTTGATAATAATGATGGTGTTTGTATTTCTTATTATTATGATTCATTATTTAGTTTTATCGTTTTTATTCCCTCACTGAGTATACATTAGTATGCTTACCCCTTTTTTCCACTCACAGGTTTAGCGCAACGGTAACGTGGAGGGTGGTGATTGCATCGAAAGCGGATATTGTAGGTATTGATCCTATACTTGACTCACTCTCACTGCATGAGTCCACTGGGAGCGTCATTTAATTTGTATGGTTTTGTTTTTCGTTGTTTTCAGGAATAGAGAATTTTTATGAAATTTAGATATTAAAGTTTGTAATAAACTATTTTTATTACTTCATAATCATATTTGAAAACTTGGAAAGATTCTTATGATATCTTTGACTCAATGATGTGTGCTGTTATTTTGATGGAATTGATGGTAAAAGATATTTTTGAAGTGCTTGAGTTGTTTTTGATTGAAAAGAAGTTTTGGTGTTGGGAAGAAATCTTATTGAAAGTGTTTTGTATGTGTTTGATTCCAGATTTTTTTGCCTTACAGGTTCTTAGTAAGCGTTCTGGGCCTAAGGAATGTTTATTAAAAATCTGTGACAGTTGTCACAGGTGGGACCTACGGGTCGGGGTGTGACAGGATGAGTTTTATTTTCAGTAATCATTAAGTACTCGATGTTTAGAACTAAATTTTAGCTAATCAAGATGACCAATTAACAAACCAATTCTTACTACTTAAAGAGAATTAAGAGATGGTCAAATAGAAAGAAACTATAATGAAATTAGACGTCAGATACAAGAAAAAATATGGCCAAAAATAAAGGAAGACGAAAATTGAGAACTTAAGGGCAATTTCATAATTTTCAAAAACATTATAAATATTAGTATATGCCTTAGAAACCATTTATGTTGTTGGTTTCAAGGCTTATAAACATGAATATAACATTTATGATTAATATAAAGAAAGAGTTCTTTATTCACATTTATATATTGCTTTCTTTATTAAATTATATTATATAATTCATTTAATTGTTAAATGATATTATCAAGGTTGTTTCCTACTGAAGTGATATTGAATAGATAACAATATCGTATAGTAGATATACTGAATATCTTCAATGAATATAATAGAATAGATAACAATGACAGTGTCTTTATTAGGACATTAGTATAGATTGATAATTAGATAATTATTTTTCAAATATGATCAAATAACAACAAATCGCATTGTATGCATATAGTCAAAGATTTATCATATAATTATACTAGTGTACGAAATAATTTTTTAATCTAAGATATTATAGTTGAATTCGATGTGAATACATATGATTTATATAGTATATAAATACAAGACTAGCCATATCTTGTATATTAAAACTGGTTTGATCATATATTTACATATGAATGATGAATGATAGCTAAGATGAAATTTGTTGACTCAAAAGATAGAATTAGAGTACCCGCTAACTCTATCCGAATTTGAGTTCTTAAATGAATATCAATAAATGTCTAAAACCTAAATCTCTAGTTAGAATGATTTAAAAGTCATACGACAGAGCTCGTGATGGCAAGTTTAAAACATATTGATCAATGATTTATAATTATATCGAATTTAAGATTTTGATATTCCATGAACCCTTACTTGATTAGGATTGAACGATAGAAAGATATTGCTTACATAATATGTATAACCTAAAATAGGTTCGATAAAGTACTTCTTTATTTTGGTTTAGATAGTCAAAGATTTATCATATAATTATACTAGTGTACAAAATAATTCTTTGATATAAGATATTATAGTTGAATCCGATGTGAATACATATGATTTATATAGTATATAAATACAAGACTAGCCGTGTCTTGTATATTAAAACTGGTTTGATCATATATTTACATATGAAAGATGAATGATAGTTAAGATGAAATCCGTTGACTCAAAAGATAGAATTAGAGTACCCGCTGACTCTATCCGGATTTGAGTTCTTAAACGAATATCAATAAATGTCTAAAACCTAAATCTCTAGTTAGAGTGATCTAAAAGTCATACGACAGAGCTCGTGATGACAAGTTTGAAATATATTGATCGATGATTCATAATTATATCGAATTTAAGATTTTGATATTTCATGAACCCTTACTTGATTAGGATTGAACAATAGAAAGATATTGTCCACATAATATATATAACCTAAAATAGGTTCGATAAAGTACTCTTTCATTTTGGTTTAGAGATTATGGTATATTGATAGATGTTAACCATAGTTATTGAGTTTTCAAAGAGTTTGAATCTTAAAATTTTGGAATAAGTTCATGGTTAATCCATAATAAACCTATATGATCACACTGATAACCTAATGTACTAAGAAGTGTTTGGGAGAGAGAAAATATTATCCATAAAGGGTTAGCACATTCCAGGATAATATATGGGGCCAAAAAAATATATAAACATATATATTTTTTGATAATTCTTTAAGGTATTAAATAATTAATATATATAATTTAAACTAAATTACATAGTTTATTGATAATGAAAATTATCAAAACAACTTAAAAATATAATTTTTTAAAGTTAAATGATTAAATCCAAATTAAAATGTTTAATTTAGAGTGAAAAATTATTATTTTGCCCTTAAAAGTATATTTATTATTATTGACTTAAATGTTAAGTTATAACTTTGAATAAATATCAACTGATTTAAAAATATGATTTTAAAATCAAATGGTTAAATCCAAATTAAAATGTTTAATTTAGAGTAAGAAATTATCATTTTGTCTTTAATGATATTTTTGTCATTACTTATATTTTAATTGTTAATTTATAAGCTTTGGATAAACATCATTTATTTATTAATTAATTAAAGGATCTTTATGTGATAACCATCCATTTAATTAATTGTTTAAATAAATACAAATATATATACATATATTGTTTTATTTAATGGATAAGGATGAATAAAAATCCAAGCTTATATTTCTCTGTCCTTGATCATCATATTCGGCCATTACTCTCTTTGCTTGGTTGGTGAAAAAGTGTAAAGGTTTCAAGTGACGCTAAATCTTCATCAAATCTAAAATTGAAATAGGTAAAACATAAATCTAAATGTATTTCATATATATTTGATATATGTTAGATGCTCGGATTTGTATGAAAATAACATTTTAAGAAAGTATAATGGTTGGGATTTAACTGACTTAAAATACTAAAATTTCTATTATTTAAGGTATCCAAAGCTAATGTAAAAAAAATGAATAAAGTCTTATATAAGATGTAAAAGAAAAGAATTTTCTACTTATTGAAATTAATTGACCAAGATTTTAAAATGTGAAATTTTTTAATTTTAATAAGGATTTGATTCTCTACTAAATTTTTTTAAATATCTAACAAAACTTTTGAATTCTAATTAGAGTGTAGGATTCAAATTAAATAGTAGAAGCTAATTTTTAGTAATTTGAAATAACTCTCAAAGTGTTTGATTGTTATATTTTAAACTATTTAATTTTTTAATAAATCAAATTATTTGATTTATTAGTTCATAACATTGAATTTCTAACAATCTTTTGTTTTATCTCTTTTCGATTTCTCTCAGCTATTTGTGATATTTCTATAAAAACACAAAAATACCTAATAATCCTTTTCTAAAGATTTTGGACAATCATAAACTTTAAAGATTAAATCAGAAATTTGAAAATAGTTTTCAATATTAAAAAAATTAAATATGGCTTAGATGCCCCAATGTCACTTGAACTTGATGATAATGCTTCACTTGAGAAGTATGAAACTTTAGAAAAGTGGCATGGTGACAATCGACAAGCTTAAGGTTATATATTAGCCTCTATAAATAGAGAGCTTCAGATTAAGTATGAGAAATTTTTGAGTGCTTATAATATTCTTATCGCTTTATAAGAGTTTTATAGCAAGAATTCTCTAATAGTCAAATACGAGTTAAGTGCTTCTCTCTTTAGTATGAGACTACGAAAGGATATACTGTCCAATGATCATATAATTAAAATAATTAATCACATAGGACAATTGGATTTCTATGGGCTGATCATGTTTGATCACTTCAAAATGAATTTAATTCTCCAATCCCTTTATTTAAGTTATAAATTATTTATAATTAATTATAATTTAAATTGGATTGAGCAAACTCTTTCTAAGATACTCAATAAGATTCAAAAGTTTTATAGATAAAGCAATAGAGGAAAGGGATGTAAAGATATTCAAATGGCTTTCGCTAGTAGAATTAGGAAAAGGTCAAAGAAGCCACAATAAAAAGGCCTAAAAGTTGGATCTACAAAGAAAAATTTTAAGAAAATTCCTTTTAAGATAAAAAAAGCTACGGTAAAGGGAAAATATTTTCACTGTGATAAGAAAGGACATTGGAGAGAAATTATCTTATGTACCCTGACAATTTTAATAAGACTAGAGAAGGTATATATAGTTGTTATATAATTATTATGAATTAAATGTTATTTCTAATAATCATTTATAGATATTATATTCAGCAGCTACATCTCATATTTGTGTGTTCTTATAGGTAATATTGAATAATTTTGTATTGTCTAGAGGTGAGATCATTTTACGATCGAATAACTAATCGAACAATAATTGCTACAAAAACTAAACGATCTTGTGAGCCAAGGCAGTCAACTGAGTACATTTTGAGATTAAATGATGTATTATATTTTGCTAAAGCTATTAGAAATATTATTTTTATATCTGTGTTATGTAAATTTTGTTATAATGCACAGTTTAATAAAAATAAATGTTTAATACATTTGAAAAATTTGTTAGTTGGTAGAGCAAAAAATGCTACAGGTTTATATGTCCTTCAAAGATTGAAAATTGAATGTTGATTTTGTATTGAAGGAAGAATTGAAAAAAAAAAATAGTTGGATTGTTTGATTTGAAATTATTGAAAGTGTTTTTGTGATTTTGTTAATATATATTTCAGAGCCATATAAATTTTTGGTGTATGTTTTGAACTATGAAATGTATATTAAGAACTTGTGATAGTTATTATAATTGGATCCTATAGTTCGAGATATATAAAATAAAAAATTTTATAAAAAAATGTGAAAGTAAAATCAAATAGAAAAAAAAAACTTCAAAATTGGTGAAGCTGTTACTTTTGTTTGAAAATATAGGAAGTTTTCATGTTTTCTTTGTATTTATTTCAAATTTCTTGGAGGTAGTTTATATAAATGTTCATTAAGAATGTTTGGGAGTAAAATATTATGTGCATGACTGCATTCATCTTGGCATCATTCCCTTTATTGTTTTGTTTTTGTATACTTTTGTTTTTTCAATTTTTTATTGATTTTGTTCATACATTTTCTTGAACAAAACTTTAAATTTAGGGTTAAGATTTTTTTTATGATTGATATAATCTTTTAATTGAGTGGATACAAAATTCTTCAAAAATTAAGTGAGTTCATATTTAGAAAGAATTCTAATGTTTTAATTCTTTAATTTCAAGTACATCTTCTAGTGTTTTGTAAAACAAAATTTAATTTTTGCTAAATAAAAATTAGAAACTGAATTTCCTTTTTGTTATTTTTAAAATTGAAAAGTATATTTAAAAATATAAATTCAACAAAATAGTATATCTAAGCATACGTTGATGTTGAAATGTGTTGACTTTAAAATCATAACAGTTATAAAACAAAATTATATTATATTAAATATTAATTAAAAAAATGAATATATCATCATAAAAGTTAATATTTACAAACACATTAATTAGCAGCTTTGCCTTTGCTTTTAAAATGATGTGAAAGCAGTAATATCAAATAATAACATAGGTCTATTATGATGACGATTAGGGTAAACACGTTCAAAATAATTATAATCAATTTATTAGATGTAACTTTTTTATAATCAATTTATTACGTGTAACCAAATAATTCCCTTATCACTCTAAAAATAGCACATTCATCAATAAACTTTCAAAGAGCTAGTTTTATTTCTCGTGTGTTAAAATTAATTTATTTCCTCAAATTTTCCCTTCCTTTTGTGTATCTATGAATATTAATTAATTTAATGGATAAAGATTTTTAGATTGGCACAAGAAATTTGAAGTTTGCAATTTTGTTGATATTAGTATCGGAGAGAATAAAAATATATATATTTTTCTTGGTGTTAGCAAGGATATGGTAGGGGGAAAAAGAGTGCAAGCATACGAAACAATTTATAGGCATTGGGTTGACAACATTCTTGGCCTAATGGACTCACGAATTAAGCCCAACTCAAGGTAAGATTTTGGAGCCCACATTTAATGGTGTTGCCTTATTCCCAAGGCCTATTGAATAACCTCAAGAAAACAAACGTGAAATTCCTTTCCATGGGATGGAGATCAACTTGGATCCTGCTTCAACTTTGAATTATCTTAAGATAATAATTAATGTAAAATGTGAAAGTTTGTACTATTTTTCTTTTTTAAAACTTAATACTGAAATAAGAATGGGTTTGATTAAAATTTTCAATGAAGTTTTGAGAGAAAGAAAATGGTTAATTTACAGAATTTTTGAGAATTGTTAAAATAATAAATGTTGATACTGTAAAAAATTTGTGGCACACGTGACATTTATTTATGGCCCATATTGATATATATATTAGGTTTAATAAAAAAATATTATTATAATATTATTATGTGAATATGTGAAAATCATGGAATTCAATTGCTTGAGTTTATATTTATTTATGACTAGTTTTGCGTAAATTATTAATATTTATATTACAGATTTAATTACTTATACTTGGATTAATTGAGCAAAAATATATAACTAACTCTCTTTAATGTTTGAATAATTCTTGTTTTAATCATTTAATGAATAATGCCTATTTTGTTTTTTTTTAATTAGTTATTCTTAAAATAAACTTTCAAGCAGGATTTTGTGATTTTAAGTATTTCTAAATGTGTGATCGAGTGTTATCTAGAATGTCTAATTGACTTGTAATATCCTATAATTTTGTTGCTGTGACACTATAATTTCTATCCCAAATCTTATATTTTTTTCTTTCCTTTTTCAGAACTCTTGATACTGCAACATCATATTCATTATTATAGGTTTAATGTCTTCTATCTAATACATCAATTAATGACCTCTGAAATATGATGTTTGTCACATCCTCAACTATAGGATTCATACGTAATAATTGTCACAAAACTCTTAATATATATTCCTAGTCTAAAATACATAGTAATAACTTGTAAGATTTTTAAGGTACCTGTTTATGAGCATAAACATTTAAAAACACTCTAAAATATTTGTTCCAAACAAACCAACTCCCAAAATCCAAATCCAATCTCCATCATTTTTAAAAGTCCGAAACCATTTCAAATATCATATCATCATCTATACAACCACATAGATAAATTTTTAGATACTATTACGAAGTCAATTTATCTCTCCTAGACATTTTAATATATATATATGTATGTATGTATGTCTATCACAAGTAAATACGAAATTAAATTTTAAAAACAAATAAAGCATATAGTTTTATAAATTCTTTTACAATTCTCAAAATCAAATAAATGATACCAAGTTTATCAAATTTCTAGTGGACTCAAATATTTAAAATGCGAGTGAGTACAAAAATTTTACTTGAATTGACAAAATTAATATATAGTTACCACCTTTTAAATCACTCAGTTATTTTTCAGTTCACCTAAAACTGAGATGTGAGGTAAGTGAGTGGACAAATAAAAATAAACATTTATTTAAATGTTATAAACATACATATACATATGCATGCTAAATTTTAATTCAATAACATATTTAATAAAAAGGTTTTAAAACATATAAAGAATGACAACATCATGTATTTAAAACTATGACCTATTAAAATAAAATAAAAACATTGGGCCAACCTTTTTTCTCAAAAATTATCTTGATCAGGGATAATTTCAAGCCTTCAATGGGTTTTTATCTCATGCATGTAAAACCAGCGATGTTATTATGTAAAAATTTTATACATATATGTGCATAGTACTCATGTGATCATTTTATGAAAATTGTGCTCACTACTGACATTAGCTCTCAAATAGTTAAGTGGTGACGTCTATGCCTATTCTCTATGTATCAGAACCATCGCCCTCAAATCACCTAGACAGCCTCTTTGAGGATTAATATTAGGCTAACTATGCCATACATCTATATGATAATCATCTGAGCACTTCAATCACGTAGACGACCATCTCATGGTTCTCTCCTAAGTTATCTAGCTAATACATTCAAATGAATATCATATAGGCACTATAATCACCTAGGCAAACCTCTCAGCTCTCCCCTAAGGTATCTCCCCATAATCCATACTACAATTACAGATTCAGCCATCCTCAGTCACATCACCATAAAACAAATCATATAAACTTGACCCCTAGCTATATCATCATATGAAACCATTAACAAATCCAAAACACCATTTTTAAATGAAAATCCATAAATGTCATGCATATCATGAAACCAATACTCATCTATAAAAACATTATTATAAATATTCATTAACAAATCATCATCATTATACGGAAAACCATTTATTAGTATGTATACATTTGTAAAAAATACGTCAAATCTCAATAACAATCGTATTAACCTCAGGCCATCTTATGTATTCACAAAAAAGAAATATAACATGCTTTTCTATTTCTTAAAACATTGAAAATAGTTAAGTTTTATAAAATAATTTAAATAAAATAGAAAATAGTTAAAAAGGGATCCATCAAATTTAATTACATTCCAAATCCAAGAACATCACCATGTGTATAAATATACATCAATATATGATTCTAAACAATGAGCGATATGTTTATCAAAATCATTTATAACATCCTCATGTACAAATCCATTCACAAAATCCTTTTTATGTCAAATACATCATAAAATCCATACATGACTTATAACCATCATATATAATAAAATAAAAAACATTTATCAAAATCAAAATGTAATCAAAGGAAGCAAAACAAATGACATTTTGTAAGGTTTCATCAATCCATACTTGATCACTAAGGCCTCATTTGTGAACCAATATTATGAAGGACATCTCTATTATTTATTTACATCGTGAAACAGAAAATAATATCTAACTTCCTAAGTATTAAACATAAATAAGTTTATAAATATTTCAAATAAGATTGAAAGTAGTTTAAAAAGAAGTTCACTCACTAGCTACTTAGGGAGCATAAACACTACTTATGATCCCTAATGCGTGGGTATCTATTTTCATATTTGTGCCAAATTATACGAAGAATAATACACATATTAACCCTAAACTTTAATTATCAATGATATAAACCTATATACAATGCTTATGAAATCTAACTCGAGTTTTTTTATTTGTCATTCAGTTATCAAGGCATGATTTATTTTATGGCTATTTAGTCAATTTTCAATAATAAAATCCCATGGCCATATCTAAATTTAATATCTATATCCATTTTCGATAATTCCAACTTGTTTTGGTATCCAATTTACTATTCTATTGAATTTTGTCTAATTCAAATTATTTTCTTCGAATTCATATTCACTTCATCTAATCTAATTCAATTATATCAAATTCTATTCCAATACATCTTAATCATACAATTTCGTTGATTACACAGTAAAACACTAACGCATAATGATCAAAATTACTGTTCATTATGCCCAATTTTCCAATTTCACAATTTTGACAATATAACTATATACGAGCATACTTTATGCCCTAATTAATGTAATTAAAATTCAAATTACATCAAATAAAGGCTAAATTAAAAATATATGAACAATAACTCTAAATCATAAATTCTCCAATTCATCAAATTAACACTTGATTTAAACTCATAAACTTACTAAAGTATTGAATTTAACCGTAGGATGCTCCAATTATTACAATTTGATAAAAACTCCAAATTAGTAAACAGTAACCTTAATGTTTCCAATTGTTCTCTGGCCTTGAATCTTCACCAAATCAATGAAATAAAATATGTATAATGTAAAGGGTGGTGAGTAGAGTTGATTATTGTAAAAAATTGCAATTTAATAGACTAAAAAATAAATGAGCAAAAATGGTAAACTAGAGAGAAAAGGAGGAAAAGAATAAAAGGAGGAAGAAGAAGAAGAAAGGTTGCCCGTCCATCCGTCCAACCCCACCTCCCCATACCTATTCATGAAGCCTATGAAAAGACCAAAATAGCCTTGGAAAGTGAGAAAAGACAAAAAACATTTGGAGATAAAAATGGCTTTTCAAGCCAAAATTAATCAAAACGGTGCTATTAAAGGGGAATGGCCCAAATTGGTGCTAAAACTGGTCCGAGGACTGGTGAACCAGTCTTCTCTAATGGCCTGATTCAACACCAAAAGCCGACGTAGTTTGGTGGAGGTTTTGTGTGAGACCCTGCATTTTTGAGTAAGGACATTTTCATCTTTTCATATATATACGCCTGGGTTTTGTAGAAATCAATGGCATTTAGAGGGTTGACATGTGGTTTTGAAGGAACTAGAGAGAGAAAGGAATGGGGATAAACTTCAAAAAATGATCGGGAGTTCGACCTTTATAGGAAGTAAAGGCAGGGAGCATTTGGTCGAACGAATACTTGGATTCGTTCGAACGAATACTTGGATTCGTTTGAACGAATGCATTCAACTGAACGAAGGAGAAGTTTGTTTGAACAAATTTGAGGACTAAAAATTTCAGAGAGTCAGGGAATTTTTCGATCGAATGAACATGAGGTTCGGTCGAATGAATTGGCATTCAGCTGCACGAATGGTGGACTCCGTCGAACAAAGTTTTTGCCAAGATGTTTATAGGGAATCGGCGAAGGT
>JAVXUL010139721.1:0-14961 GCA_035590515.1 Trichilia minutiflora
AGTCGGTCCGCGGACCGGCTCGTTTAGGCTCGTTAATTCGCGGGTCGGGTTAGGACCAGCAAAATATTGGTCCGCATCATAAATGGGCTGGCTCGACTCGATCCGTTTAAGTGCCAGTCCGCAATAGACCGAGCCGAGCTGAGCTGGCCCGGTCCGTTTGACAAGTCTACTAACATGGTTTCAGAGCCTTAGATCCTTGAGAGACTGTGAGATTGAGTAAAAACAAAAAAGAAAAAAAAGAGAGAGAAGAGGAAAAAAAGGCAACTCGCCTTCTCTTCATATTATGTCTTCTCTTATATCTTAGATTCTTCCACTTTCTCATCTGGGTTCTTAGTATTTGAATTTAAATGGAATTGGGCAAGTTATTCATTGGTGGGATTTCTTGGGATACAAATGAAGACAGTCTTAGAGAATATTTTTGAACTCTTAGAGAAGTTTTTGAGGCTATAATAATGGAGGATCGGGCCACAAGTCATGCCCGTGGTTTTGGTTTTATTGTTTTTGCTGATCCTGCTATTGTAGAAAGAGTTGTTATGCAGAAATATATGATAAATGGTAGAACTATTGAGGCGAAAAAGACTGTTCCAAGGGATGATCAGAACATTCAAAATAAAATTAATAGTAGTATTCATGGCTCACCTAGTTCCCCTCGTACAAAGAAGATATTTGTAAGGGTTTAGCATTTACAAAAAAAAAGATTACAGATTTAAAAATGAAGAATTAGGAAATTTGGTTGCAGTAAGTGAAGAAGAAACTCTTTTTTGAATTAGTTGATGAGATATGCACCAATAAATTTTTGGAGAAGAGTGTTCCAATTGAAGGTTGATGAAAAATATATCAATGAGTGAAAAGAAGTGCTTCACAAATTGAAGGGGAGATGAGAAGTATATTTTGAAGTGAAGAAAAATATTTTACAAAATCTACAAAATTAAATTTAATTTGATGTCTGTAACTTTGAATAAAAAAAAAATGTTGAAGAATGATTCAAATTAATTTAAATTAACAATAAAAGTTACAGTAAAATAGATATTTTAGAAGATTTATTTAATTTAAATAAATTAGAATTTTAATAAATTTTAAATTATTTTATTATTTTTTATGTATATAAATAAATATATTAAATATAAATAATATATAAGAAGAAAAATCTTAAATTTTCTTTATTCCTAAAATTCCAATTCTTACAGTTTCTTTTTGTTATTATTAAGAGGATGTGCATGGTGACCCATACGAGCTGGCGTAATGTTTCAAAAACCATCTGACCCAGGCTTCCTAGTGGGAGTTGTCTGGGCATTTGATAGAGACAATCTCATCCATGGCCTGCTCAACCCTTATAGAGGTTAGCTGTCTTTTTTTCCAAGCATCAGTATGGTAGCACACTTTCAAATAATTCCTCAAAGACGTCCTCTTCATCTTTGGGCTCGATCAGTATAGCTAGGTTGGTGGCAGCTTTCTCACAACTCTCTCTTTTGCTTTTCTGCGGTTGGAGTTTGGATATTAACAACAGTTCTCGCATTCCTGGAGGTGGCTCTGAAGCGAGTGGAGAAACCCCGTTCCCAGCAGCGTGTTAAGAGTTTTAATTAAAGGAGTACGAGTGCTGACCATGAGCTCCTATCAGGGAGAGAAATTGTATTTGCAAACAAACATTGAAAAAAGTTTTGTCTAAAATTTATCTAAAAACAATTTTTGTATAAAATTCTTAAAGTTATTATAAAATTTTAAAGTATTTTTTCTTTTAATTTAATTATATTTAAATTACTTTTAAATAACATTTGTTTTCAACTCAAGCATGTTTTTAATTATTCTAGAGTATTGATAAATGCGGAAAAACATCAATCACTTGTCTAAATACTATTTTATGCTTTTTAGTGAGTATAACTGTTGTATCCTAGACTATGAACAAAGCCACCACAGCAAGAAGAACTTAACTCACACACACGCAGAGACCCAAGAGAATGAAAACACCAGTTAAAATGAAAGGAAAAGATCAAAGAAAACTTGTTCAAGAATGCTTCTGTATATTGTATCTCTCCTCTGAAAATTACAGCTCTATTTTCTATACACGATCACATCTGTATATTCATCACACAAGCTCCAGTCAGCTGTTTATCAAGATACTAAGATCAAGAAACAAGCATATATCCTATATATATTTTCCTACACCTTGTACCTGACTTTTTCCTCTCTCACATTCAAACATTCAGCCCATAGAATCCAGTCCTTAAAATATTGGATTGCAAGCCCAACAATAACTTTGCAATTAATCTGTTATCATGGTTCCATCGAAATAGGTTGGTGATAAAGAGGTTTCATTTTTCATTTTTTTTTTTTGTGTGTAAAATTTTTTAAAAAATTAAATAAAAAGAATACAAAGGTCACTCAGAAAATGGTCCATCCTAAATTTTATTTTCCTCAATTTCATATGGTTCATTGCGTCTGTGAATCAAAACTGGATTTCTGTAGATGGGATGTAGGGTCTATAAGATCGAGGAAACCTCTATTTTCTTTTCTTTTTTTTTTTTAATTATTATTTACGCCAAGTTTCTCTTTCTATGTTGTAACGAAATAAGATGTCCATATAGTAGGTATTTGATTGTTCCAGATTTCTCATGATAAAAGGGTCCAATACTGACCTAAAAGACGTTCATTCTTCAATATGTAAAAGAAGTATTGTACTATTGTTCAATATATATCCCGTGGTTAGCGGATCCCCTTACAATTTATTGTTCAAATCCTGACCATTGATTCGGGTTGCAAGCAACACGAGTTGGGTTATTTCAATTCCATCTATTAATTAATTAGGACCTCTGTATTGAAACAATCAATGTTGTTGAATGTGAAAAGTAGCCATGTCCATAGGAGTTGGGAGTTGGTGGTCAAATAATAATTAAGAATCTATTTTGTTATTTTAAATTGGGAATACTTTTCCCTCGTTGGCGCTCCTCGTTTCTTCTTTCAATGTTATAGGCCCAGGTTTTGCAGGGATGGAATGACTTCAATGTGAACCTCAATGTGAACCTTTTGTTTTAGAAACATTTTCCTTTCTGCGCACAAAAAGGCGTGATGCTGTAGGATCTTTCTTCTAATTCCTGAGCCCAGTGTTGTAAAATTTCAGAACATTGGGCCTACAATGGGATTTCAGTAGCTCCAGGTACTAAGGATGTCTCCTGCAAATTTACAGTTGGTTGAACATATTGAGTATTAGAGCTTCACTTTGTTTGCAAAATCAACCACTTTTCCAGACCAATTACTTAGACCCATTTTCACATTTTCTCGACGAGTATAGTACGTTCATGTCTTTGATGGAAAAAGTTTACCCTGGCGACTTTCATTTTGTCATGCGCTCAGGAATAGAATGTTGAAGTGGAGCAATAGATACCGTTCTTTTTACACATGCTTGACTGGTAATAATCATAATTACTGTAGTCAATCAAACGTCATCCGCAAAGCCAACTGAAAAATGGGATTTGACGACATGTGAACTGAAAACGAGTCATGGAATTTTATATGATGGACAATTTCTTTTTTTTAGGCGGCTGTCAGATTGGACCTTAGCGTGTATAGCATTTTGATTTCCACGGCCCTACAATTCATAAAGAGAGGAAAAACAAAAACATTGATCGAAGACCGGCCAACACCAATACATTTGTTAATAAACACATATCTATATTTTTCACTAAAATTTATTTGTTTGCCAACCCACGTGAGATATCGGAATGATTTCAATGTTGTCGATAGTTTCTCTGTTTCGTGAGTTTGAAAGAAGGAAAAGTCCATTTCATTTCATCTCGTTTTAATACTATATTATTATTTAGAATTATATTAATTATTAAACGATAAAGTTTTGAAGAATTTTTTTCACTCCTGGTTGCTACAGACAACAGAGTGAAAAGTTAAAAGGAAAAACAACGAAGATTCCTTGACTCTACTTCGCAAATGCAATCCATTGGAAACGTGTGGATTGGTTACAACTTATTCACACTATTAAAGTTTCCAATTCAATTCTCCTTGGCCGAGGAAAAACCGTTTCTTTGGTTGCGTTGCATTAGCTGGAATTATTGATTTTAAAAATTATTAGAAAAATAGAGTATGTTATACTCTCAATTTATTATATTTGCTTTTGGCAAACTTGTGTAGATTAATTAATGAAAGAAACTGAATGAAATGTTGAGCTAAACAAGTTTAGGAACATAAGTACATAGTACATACAAAATGGAGAGATCAATAACTACAAGCAATCACTCCATGGCCAACGGCAATTCCCATAGGCATACAAATTTATACACTTAAACCCCAATTTTTTCCTTCCAAAATGTGAGGGGTACATGAAAATTAAAGACCAAACGATCCCAAAAAGAGGGGGAAAAAAATCACTCTCATTCACACTAATCTCTTTCTTTGCACTAGTATTTTTCTAGACAGTAACAACTTCTTTCATAATCTAAATTTTGGAAGTCCAAAAGTTCCCATCTTCCCTCTTGATTCTTCTATCCTCTTCCTCTTTTGCATAGATAAGGAAGAAATGGTTTTGGCATATACAACTTTCTTCACTAGAAGACTCCACCGGGCATCATCTCTCTTTTTCTCTTGCTGTGCTCTCAATTTGAATTGCCTGTCACATTCAAAGAAAACACAAGTTAATAATTAAACATAATTCTACTAAAATCAAAAGATTCTGTTTCCTTAAGATATGATAAGGAACACGGAGTCTATTTGCTTGTTAGATTTGCAATAAAACCATGAGTAAAAGCTGAAACCCCGCACAAGACACAAATTTAGTCTCATTTTCAAAGATAATTATGACGTAAAATTAACTGGAAGATATTTTATCATTCAGGCCAATCAAAAGACGATCGATCCATACTAGACGGTCCTCAGTCGTTGGCTGTCTATGGCCGTCTGCTTATCCATTTGTTACCGTAAAAATCTCATGGATGCGATGATTGTTGATTTTGATGGGAAATAAGAAAGACAGCTAGATCAACCAACCATGTTAATAAGTTGCAGTTTACCATTGAGACAGGCCAAACTACAACCACGGATTTGACGGAAATTATCAACCCTAAACAGTAATCGAAAAGACTAAAGATGGCAGGTGAAAAACATTAATTTTCAGGGAACGGACGAAAAGATTTGAGCTGGAATCACAACCAAAATGAAAATCCAAAACGCAATCGCTAAACATAAAACGACAGTCCAATGAAAATATTGCACTACTAATGAATGTCCAAAATTGAAATTGACAATTATGAATACTGATCCATACAAATTGAATGAAGCATAGGAAAGTTACGAATTTACCTGCAAAGCGGCACTCTGCAGGAATCCGTTTGTTCACAGGTGCATGAATGAAGCCTAAGAAGCTGCCACATCCGCTTGCATCGGGAGCAACCTCCATTCACCCTCTTGTTGCAAGTAGCAAAATGACGGATCAACAGTTGAAGACCTTCACACGTCGAGAACTTGCTACAGGGACCCTTCATTTTGGTAGGATCCATGTCATATGGACCAACACTGGTGCAACCTTCGGTGCAAATATGTTCCAAGCATTCCATCGCTTCGCTAAGCTGTAAATACAAGCTCTGCTCTTTTCCATGCCTTCTTGTCCTCTTTTTTCGCTGAAATCAAAATTTCACAGATTTAGGAATTGGGTTGAAAAACGAAATGAATTGTTGATTTACCATAAATTAAACAGTATAAAATAATTTACCGATTCAGCTTCATCCATGAATTGATGAATCTCCAGCTCCAACCAAGGATCATGATCTTGCAAGAATTTCCATCCTTCAGTATTCTCAACAGCCTTGAAACGACTTGCCACCAACTTCATGCACTTGACGTAAAGATCTGGTGCATCGCACAGCCTGGAAAGTTGAAGCACATCGATCACATTCTCAGTCGTCAAACGTTCAACCAAACCTTTGGCACATCTCTGTTTCAAAGGTGGAACAGAGTACACGTGTGATAACGCCATTAGGTGGATTCCGAATTTCTCCATTTGCTCCTCCGTGCACCTGAACCAGGGACATTTTATTCATTTCGAAAATTTTACAAATCCGAAAGAATAAAAAATAAATGATCCCGTAATTTCGGAGAAACAGAATCTATTTTGATTAACCAACAAGCATAAAGATAACCAAATATGAACACGGCTTGTGTATTTCAAAGATTGGCCTAAACAGAATCTCTAATTTCAAGCAAGGAATCTCAAACGCCGTGTAGTTGGACCGACGATTTAGAGACGTCAAATCAGAGCACGTGAGAGTAAAACAAATAAAATGGACGGCGGGGAATAATTGATAAATATTTTACCTAGACGTGTAGAGGAATCCAACGAACGAGGAAACGGCACCGCATGGAACGCCGAAAATCGGAATCACTTTCTCGTAGCTTCGGTGCTTACGCGGCCGGTCTAGTATATTTGCCAGCACCGGTGAGGCAGACGCCTACGATTTCACCAACAAAAACAGCTAGATTAGATCTTCAAACAAACAAATGGTATTCCATTACGAAGGCCTTAATGGTTTTAAGATGATAAAGTTTCCGATACAAGAAAACACCAACTAAATCTAACAAAGCACTTTTGTTCCGGGTGCGACATGGAGAGTGAAGCAATCATCAGCTTAAGTTATAAGAAAACTAAATATTCTGTAATTGGTTTGATTAAAATTCCCATCACAGTGACTGTAAAAGAGAGATGAAAACTGAGTACCAGAATGCCTGCGTGGACTGGGATGCGAAGTCCACCGGAGGTGATGATTTGAACGTCAGGCTCGTAAAATCTCGGAGCATTTTCTTTTGTAACTGTGGTTTTTGGAGAATGAACGTTGAGATTTCCGGCAATTGTGTTTGTGTTATTAGGTTCTTCCATTGAAACTGTACAAGAGGAAGGAAATGAAAAATATTTGTTTTAGTCTAATATTCGCGGGGCGAATGAGATATTGTGTGAGTTTGGTTGTCCACAACTTTACAGACAACTTAAGAGCGAAAAGGCCATTCTATGACGACAAAAATGAACAGTAAACATGTGACCACATTCTTCTCTTTCAATCACGCATGCTCTGACGTTTGCATTTCATCCACGAAATTTACGATTTGAGTTATGTTAGTCAAAAAACGCGAAAGCACTTTCTTATTCGGAAGCGATTTTTAATTGGACAAACATTTCCGGGGGTGAAGTAAAATCATTAATTGGTTATTACTTATACGTAAAATTTGGTTCTATTCAATCGGTAGAATTTCCTATAAGGTGTTTCTTTCACGTAATGGTTCTTGTCACTTGTCAACCTCTTAAAATCTAATTAGTTCAATATGATTTTTTAAATTATTTTTTTAAAAATTTTATATTATTAAATTTCACCTCATTTTATACGTATTTTCAAACGAAAATTTGAATGAATGTTAAATAAAACAACTAATTTATACGATTGTTGTAATTGACTCAATCAAATTTTTGGAGATAAGATATAAAATAATTTTAATTGTTTTTATAACTTGTAAATTATAATTACGCTCTGACCTTGATTTTCATTACTGTACACATATCTATCTTATGTTACATTGAGCCTTGGTTGAGTAGCCGTCGATTCCGGCCTTAAGGCGGGTTGATATATTATTATTGCTGATGTGGAATAGATAAAGCACCTTGTCATCAGGGGTTTAAGGCCGAGTAACCATAAGTGGCTTGACGTGTACTTCGTTCTAATGCTTCCACTCAGACAACCTCGTCCACTTGGAAGTTAAAAAGGCCTAGAAGTGACACGTATGATTTTACTCGCCACGTGGAGAAAAACCAATTCGTCAATCGCAAAAATTTATAAGCACCTGTCTAAATCAGATGACTTGACTAGCCAACTCGCTAAAACGTATGCAATTGTTTTGACCTAGACTCTACAAAGCTTATGTCATTGGCGTATGTCCGTATGCGGAACGTAAAGATGGTCTACGGTGGTGCGCCGCCGTGCCAGATAAAACCTTAAACTCGATAATATTGTAGTTGAATTCATTATAATAATCACGTTCTTATCTAAAAGCGCAAGTTTTTAACTTTTAAATTAACGAAGAATTGTTTTATGTGATGGATGTGTCTGCGTAGGATTAATTCAAAAGAATAGTAGAAGTTGCTTGGTTGCCTTTGTTGGAATTATTGCATATTCAAGTGAACATGTAATTAAATTAATCTAAGTATAAAGTTTTGGATCTTCTGCATCAGTGGCGGACCTGTTCAGAGGCTAGGCATGGCTATTCAATTTTGGGATATTTTTTCTACAGATGATTAAATTTTGAATCTTATTCTGTGTTTTTGATGGTGCTCGGTATAAATATATTGATTAATTGAAGAGGGTGATTAAAGGGAGACTTTGTGGATGACTTTTTGTTTGGTTTCTTAGAGTGAAAAAGAAAATAAATGAAATTAGGACTGAATAAGTTACTAAGCTAAAGATTGTTTACTGCTTTGAATAATTGTGAAACGGTATGAGAAACTGAGTGTTAATCATGCGAATAACTGAGAAATTTTAAATGTTTTGCAGTTTCATAGCACAGGTAAGCTTCTTGTTGTTTCTTGTATGGAATTTGGTTGGTTGAATGGTAGAAGGATGAGGTGACATGGTGGTGAATTTGCTTATTTCTGTTCTTTAAGTCATATTTCATGCAGAAGTTACTAAGATTGTGCTTTTAACGTATGCAGTGAGAACAGGAGACAGAAGGGAGAAGAAGAACCAAATCAAAACATTTCAACAACCATGATTGGTAGTGCTACTTTTACCTTTGAATTGAAATTTCATTTTAGATCATCAAACAATGAATTGTAAAGTCACAGTTTTTAATAATTAACTTTATTTTCTACAATTTTTTTCTGCTAATACAAGTCAATTACGTGATGACTCCATGTACTCCTCAACTTTTCTTTTGCAGCGAATTTTTGGGATTTTATCTCTAATTAAAATATGTTTATTTGTTGTTATTTTTAACATATTGATTATTATGGACGTTTTCAATGAAGAAAGGATCGTTGTCAATCCTGATAATTGATTAAAAGTATCATTGGATTTATATTTTAATGATTTAATTAATGAATTTGATTATATGAAAGCTTTCGTTGGCCTGTTGACATCTGTTTCATAGCATTGACTAGTAAAATACAAGCAAGTGAAAATTATGATTGAATTATTCGTAATTTTCCATAAAAGATTTTAAAATTACTTAATTCGGTAAAAAGAAAATTTTTTCATAAAATAACGTGGAATTATAGTCAATAATGCAAGATATCATATGTAGTTAGTACAAACTATGACAGGCAAGTGGAAATTATGGTTGAATTATTCGTAATTCCCCGTAAAAGAATTTTAAAAGTACTTAATTCAATAAAAGGATACTTTTTTTTTTTTTGTATAAAGCAATCTGGAATCATAGTCAATAATGCAAGATATTGTATGTAGTTATTACAAATTATAACTGTGATAAAAAATTGTTTTAAGAGTTGATGGCTTACTCATGTTGTATATTTCTAGATTGAACCTACTTTTATCATTTTATTTGTTGACATATTTCGTTTTGTTAGTCATTTTCCTCCATCTTAAACTATGTTTACAGACCATGTGCAGGAGCAGGAAATGTAAATTGAAGCTCTAGAAGCAATACTTATGGATGACTTCAAAGGTTTGTGGATGGATATTCATACCTTGGGGTTTCTGTCTTCACTATTCTGCTTGTTGCCAGTTTCCTCATGCCGATTCCAGTACTAACTAAGGCATGGTTTTTCCTTGGATGCTTCTCATCAGAAATTTACTCTGGCGAGAGTGGATTGAATACTTCCTATCTGTGCTTCCAAATAACCTTAGCTCTACAGGTACATACAAAAACTCCTTTTAGTGCGAGTAGTTGTTTTATTTTGGTCGGCATAGTTCATGATGAGTTCATATTGCTGCATACAATAGGCGCGGTACTCTTTATTTTATAATGATTAAGAACCATGGTTAAGTATGAACTTAGCAATAAAAGCTTTATGCAAGCCATTCAATGTCTAACTTATGGAACTGGATTAAATCTTCTTCCCACGTTCAGATATTGAGGTGGGGTTTCGTTCAGCTTTAAAAATCAATCATTCAAAAGTAATTTGTTGTTGAGAAGCAAAAAGAAATTCTTGAAAAGTTCCACTTATTTTAGTATAATGATATGGCCATGTTACATTCTTGTTCACAATCCTATTCACAGCGAGGAACATCACAATTGTTGTCATGTAAGAAGTCATTGTTACTTTTATCAAGGTCTTGGAGACATCTCTTGACTGTGCTGTTACGTTATATAGAAAGAGAAGGATAGGGAGCTTGCCAGTACTTTTGTGCTTCACCAATTCTATTTTCTTTTATGCAATGACCTTGCTTTATATTCAACAGGATGATGATGCAGACGAGTCAACAATGCTTCCAGGTTAGTGTTTTTCTGTTATGAAGCTAATTGGAGCATGTCTTCATGCTTATCTCTAAAGATATTACAATGAATCATTGTTGTCTTTGTTTGGGTTGAGAGTTTCATTTACTGGCTTCCTAGTTCAGGATTTTTAGATTTTTATAAACGTAAGTTTGTGGTTAAAACTTCTTTTGCAGTTCATTTGGCTTTAATTTTCTTGCATACTAGTTACCATGCCTTGCTTTCACTAGAGACATTTTCATCATCAATAGTTATAAATTTTTATCATCAATACTAATTTATAAAATTATATATAACATATTTATTTTTTAGACCTGCCTGGGTCCGCCCTGTTCTGCATCAAACCAATTGAACCCAGAATTGATGGCCTCTCTCCACGGAAATAGCCTATTCTATAGCTGATAATCTTCCTCTTTCTTAATGAAAACATCCTGGCTATAAAATGCTGCAACCATGACCTGCCCTCCTTTTTCTGAATCTTTTGAAAGTAGTTAGGAGTCGGTCAAACATGGATAATCATATGAATGATTTATTACATTGCTACATAGTTAATTAACTAATCGTGTGTTATTGATAGGAAGACAAATACCTCCTATGGTTTGCTTTTATTACATAGACCACCCTATTAGAAAGTTCGTCTCAAATCTCCTCTATAGTTTAAAACAGTAACGTATACCTCCTTGTCAGTCATTTCAGTTATGCAGTCATGAAGAATCCATTTGTAAAGTCGGGGCAAATACGTACTAGCACTTCACCTCTTCCACCACATCATCTATGAATCCAGTGAAACAAATTTTTGACAAACTTCGAAACGAAATAGAAATAGAAACCAAAGGGACTACCAAAGCTTTACTGTGGTGCGAATGATTCCTCTTCCAGTGGACGATCGAGCTCCTGTTGAAGAAGTCGAAGGTGTTCTCGAGTTAGTGATCTTCTTTTCGTGTTCCCATTTTTGGTTCTTTGCAGAGTGGTGTTTTGTTTCAAGGTACAAGAAGTCTTTCACATCTTTGATAGTTTTTACTTTGATTTATGTTTTGTGATGGTTTAGAAATGTGTTGCGATTTCTTCATTTGATGCTACATTTCTGTGTTGGATTTGATTGTGGTCTGTCGAAACCTTGGGAATCCACTTTCAAAGGCTGCTTTCCAGTGCTTTGTAGTACCTTCTTCAAAACCCAAGTTTCAGGTGAGATATATCTTTTGGTTGAAGATCTATTTTCATTCAACAACGTTGAATCTGTTCATAAAATTAAAAAACTCATTCCAGAATATTTTCAGGTTGCGATGGTGGAGGTAAGCAGTTATCAATTGGAAATTCCCAACAAATACTTCTGCCCTTTGGTAAGAGATCAAAAGGCTAAATTTTGAGCTGAATTTGAAGTATAGTTGTTTTTAATCTAAATCCTTTATCAATCCCTTGTCCATAAAAACAGTATAAAGCAAAATTGGTGAGCGTTTCGGTTGATAGAAGTTTGGCAGTGATAGGTATGTTATTATTTGTTAAAACCTGAACAAGAAACTCCCAAGAAACCACGGAAATGCAGAAAGCTTTCTCAATCACTCAACACACAATACACAGAAGCTTTGCTGTTGTTCATTCACTCAACTCACAGCAAAATCACAGCGAGAAGAACATATGAAGATGACAAGGAAAAAAACCAAGAAACTTGTAAACCCAAACTGAAAACCCGAGGGAGAAAGAAAATAAATTCAAGAGGAAATCTTTTATTGAATCAATTCTGGATTTACAAGCTGACTTACGTGTTTAGCATTCCTCCAGCTCCCTGTTTTTATATTCCAGGAACTAACACTTAACCAAAAACAGAAAACTAACGCCAGCTGGATTTATTCATTCTTCAAGAATGACCAAGACTACTCCTGCATACCAGAAAAGACTCCTTTACCCTTGTTTAATGAATCAAAACTTCAACATTATTCTTGAATGCATGGTGATTCAACATAGAAAGAAAAATATCGATCGGCTTGATGAAGAATCCTCTTCATTTAAACTATTTGACTTTTCATAGTGTACCGGCTCAATTTATGTGTGCATAGTGTGTGTTCTGTCTCAGTGATTGAATTATTGTTTAAAATGGTACTTAGCTCTCTTTCCTATGCAATTTATTGATAGTTTAAAGAGAAATTCTAGTGTTGCAGTCTTTCTGGTTGGACTGCTGAACTTTTATATGCTCCTTTGAAGAAATTCTGGGTAGTACACTTCTAATGTGATAGTCCTTTCCATTTGGATTGCTGCACTTGCTAATAACTGATAAAGTGATGCTTCTGGAAATTGGTGTTTCTATTTGGATTGAGATTTTCTGTTTCCACCTGTTCGATTTTTGTGCTTTTGCTTTGTTATATGTTTTTGTTAATTCATCAGATCTATTTCATGTAGATACCTATGACAACATTTGTTTTCCATATTGTCTCACTTTTTTGAAACCATGCGATCTATCAATCATTTATTATATGGATTTGAAATTTCTTGATTACTTTTTCTTTGAATTATTGTTTTTGAGTTTATAATATCATGAAAATCTTTGCATGGTAAAACTGTTTCACAGACATTAGTTTCTGCAATAGAAGTTAATGAGCCTTGGTAGCTGCTAGCAAATTTAATCAGCTGAACTAATTGAGCCATCCCCATGCAGATGTTTAAACGACAATAAGAACTCAACAGGCAAGAACTTGTTTTCTTGTGGGATTTTACAGCTTTTTCTTCACTTTTTGGAGGAGTTATTTGGAAAGCTCACTAAATAACAGATAGACTTGGCAATAGGAAAGATTTGTTTAAATCTGTGGATTATTTTTCTTTGCACTCAGCGACAACAGTTACAATTTAAAATTGTATCTCTAATGTTAGAAGGTGAAACACATCATACTAGTTATGCATTTTGTTCGGAAACTCTCTTAATGTTCGATTGTAGGTGGTCTTAAGAAAGATGATCGGTTATCTTCCATATATATATTTTTTTACTGTGGAAAAAAATATGATGTCTGCAGTTGAGCAGGCTATATTTTGATGTGAACAATATTGAGCTTCAGTTATGCGAATGAAATGGGCTATTTGTAATCAGTAAAGTGAAACTTGTTCACAATTGCTCAATTTTCACAAGAATAGCAATATAACTACAAAGTTGGGATACAATGGATAATTAATGTTGTAGCTATATTCTTTTAATTGTTTTCACTGACAGTAAGTCACATTCATGGCCAAGCTTTCGATATACATAAAATATAAATTCTACAATTCTTCTCTTGCAATCAAACGACAGTATATGAAATAAACAGTTTCGTTGGAGAAGGTTGAATAATTGCAAAATCTCTACTTGGAAGAGCATGCAGTGCCTGCATTGCAACAGGTTTATCTACCTCCTATTTCATGCAAAAACAAGGCCTTGGTACTCTTCTTGCTAAAATTCTTCCGTCCTAACACTGCCAAGACTTTTAATTTGTTAGTGTTCTCTTTTCATTTTCCTTTTGTTTCTTCTTCTTTGCAGCCCTGTAAGATTTATGGTTGAGCTTTCCACAAAGATGAAATGTCAGTTATGGCTTTATCAACTGTGAGATAAGAGTCCATTCAATCCAAAGAACTCTAAGACTTTGGACTGATACTGATTTTCCATCACACTTTCAATAGGATTTGCCAACACAAGCTGTTTAGAGATCAATAAGTTAAATAAATGTTTGCCTAAATATCACTAGGATTGCAACTCTGATTAGCAATTCTTACCTGAAGTGATCGTTTCTCCAGTCTTTCGGAGCTCATATACCATGCCAATAGCACTTTGTATCTATGGCTGTTACGGCTGAAAAAATAGTATAAATATATAAGCAAATGGGATTTTTAAGTGGAATAAAATTCACAAGCTGGAAATTAGTTTTTCTGAGTAATGTACGGTCATGTCCAGAATTATGCATTTCATTGCACTCTTATTGTTTGCTTTTGTCCACTCTTCCTCCTCTTGGATCCATCTTAACATCCTGTAATTGAGAACGTACAGTTCAGCTAATGGAGCGTGAATTGCATAATCTAGGACAATAAAATCCTAACTTAGAGAATTTAGCCACGGATGAAAAAACAAAGACTGAATGCTTTAGTGTAACTAACCGTTCTTGTAGGTAGGTGGAATTTGCAAAGTAAACGAGAGATTCAACAGCTAGAATGAGAAATGAAGAAGCTCTTTAAGCTTCTCTGTAACGAGTGAGGCTTTGATATAAATGAGTTCCGGGTATGTTACCCAAGACTAAGGGGTTTGGCCTTGTGACATGCAAAAGAATCTTGAAAAACTGAAACTCTAACCTGAAATTTTGCATTAAATAACAACCAAAGATTGCTGGAATTTATGTGTAAAGATAAATATAAAATGTAATTTTTCAGTTAAGTAAAATAGGAGGTTAAAAAAATGTAAAAAACTTGCTATAATGGAAGACCGAGGTCACAAAGATGAAAAGTGTTGTGCCCCAAACAAAATCTGCTACTACTTGTTGGACACTCAAGATTCTACTACTTATTGCTAACACAGCGGAA
>JAVXUL010139732.1:0-14960 GCA_035590515.1 Trichilia minutiflora
ATTAAAGTATATGCTCGTTTTATCAAATAATTCAATTCAAAAACACCACAAGACATAATATCAGCTTAAGTATTTTGGCATTATCAAAAACATATGAGTAATTAATTTAATTATAAAATCATCACAAGATTCAATCATCAAAAATACATAAAAACATCAAAATATTCTAATATTTGGTATTAAAGCCTAGTAAGAACCTCTACCTTATTTGTTTTTATAAAATTTAGAATTTAAAATTTTCCCGTAATGAAAATTGAGATTGAAAAAGAAAGTTATTTTTACAAATTTAAATCTGTTTAAAATTATATTTGCAAATCAGATTTGACTAAGGTTAGTTTTGCAAATTTAAATTTGATATGGCCATTTTTACATAATTGATTATGTGTATATCCTATAGTAATTAATTCATTCACATTGAATAAAATTTTGCATAATTATTAAATAAAATTAATTGATTTTGTACACCCATTAAATTCATATACATATTAATTATTTATGATTTTAATAATTGTACGCATGATTATTGTTTTATTATGCATGTAATATTAAGCTAAATTAATATGTATTTAAATTATTTATTATTTTATGAAATTTATATGTGCTGCTTATTATTTTTATTGTAGGTTATATTAATAGTAATATATTATTTCATTAAATTAAATGTTTAGAAAAATTTTATCTAAAGAAATTAATATTTAAGTGATGTCCCTATAACCCATCAGTCTTTTTTGAAAATTTTTATGGTGTGATTTTTGATGTAATTTTTATATTTATTTACCTGAATATTATTAACAATAAATTGATAAAATTTAATATTAAGTGATACATATAATTTTATTTAATTAAGGAATAGTAACAACATTCTTAATTATGTAAAATTATATATTAAGTATTTTAAGAACACATATAACATTAATTGTAATTAATTATATGAATATAATAGATTTTATCTCACAAAATTTTTTATTATATTTGTATAATTAATTAGAATAAAATATCAAAATATATTTCTTAATTTACCCACAAGAGTTAAAAAAAGGAACTTAAGCTGATAGTTTTATGATAAGATTATATATAAATCTAATTGAATTAAAACTTTAGCCTACAAACAAATTTTATATTATTAAGTTCATATTTAAATATGATTTACATTGGTAAATTATAATTTTTTATTTGCCTCAAGTCATTGATATAAAAATATATAATTTATGCAGTATCAATACCTATAAATATCTTTGATTTTAAGTATGACATTCCTGAACTAAACGGTGATAATTATAAAATCTAGAAGGAATTAATTCTCCTTCAGTTATGGTGGATGGACATTGACTACACCATTCAGAAAGGCGAACCACCCGCTAATATTGGTATTATAGAAGAAAAAGATCTTTATAAACATAAGGAGTGATCCAACTGCCTTAGTATTATGTTCATAAAGAGTAAACCTTCTGCTAGTATTTATGGCTCTGTTAGGTAGTATAGCAATGTAAGGGCATTATCAAAGGCTATCAATGAATAGTTTGAGTTTTCGGACAAAGCACATGCCATGACCCTGATTATGAAGTTAACATCTTTAAAGCTCACCAGTATAAAAAGTGTGTGTGAGCATATCATAAAGATGAGAGACATTGTCACTCAGCTCAAGAATTTAGAAGTAGATAATCTGAATCATTCTTTATATACTTCATTTTGAACACTCTTCCACAATAGTATTAATTTTTCAAAATATCTTACAATGCACATAAAGAAAATGGTCAATCAATGAACTCATAGTCATATGGGTTTAAGAGGAAGGAAGGAAGGAAGGTTAATTATGAAAATAGGAAAAAGTGCTCATTTGGCCACATAAGGAAAGAACAAAGGCCAGGGCAAGCAAAAGGGAAATTGGAAAGGCTAAAATACTTGCCGAAGGTGACATTAAGAACAAATCCAAATGTTTCTTCTATAAAAAGAAGAGGCGTATGAAGAAAGATTGTTAAGTTTAAGACTTGGCTCAGTAACAAAGATACTTTATTCTCTTTAATTTGTTATGAATCTAATATGCTTGATGTTAGTCATAATACATGATGGATTGATTATGTATATACAATCCACATATCGAATTCATTTTAGGGTTTTTTAAACCATAGAAAGGCATTAAACAGTTCATTTATTCAAGCAATAAGATAAGCTTACATGTAAAGATTGTTAAGATATACAGACTGATCTTGGACAACGGATTTGAATTATGCTTAGAGAAGACTTTTTATATTTCTAGTTTTTTTAGGAGCTTAATTTCTATTTCCAAACTTGTACCATTTGGATATTTTTTTCGTCATCTTTGAATCTATCTCAATGAACTTCTTTATTGGGTTCATCTTCTAATTCTACTATTTTTAATGTCTTCTCGAAAGTTGGATTTTAACATTTATTAGCATCTGTCACTTAAAAACTGTGTCACGCAGTGAAATATGCCCCTCTCTCTTGTGAATATTGCATAAGCCTACAAAATAAATAAAAAACCAAATATACGTGTTAATAAAGAAGGTAGAATATATATATATATATATATATATATATATATATATATATATATACACACACACACACACACACCCCAAAATAAATAAACTCCTGAAATTTGTTAAATTTTCTCTCTCGAAAACAGTTTGATTATCATCCTTAAAAAAAATCAATTCTCACCCTCAAATTTCATTATGTCACTCTCAAAATGGACTAATTGTATTATCATTATCAAAATTAGTTCAATCATTACTCTCGAATTTAACACTTGATACTGTTAAAATCTCTTTAATTATCACTCTTGAATTTAATATTTATTACTCTATAAATTAATTTATGCATACACTCAAAATCGGCTAAAATTCTCACACTTAAAATCGATTTATATCCTCACACTCGAATTTAAGTTTTGACTCTCAAAATCAACTATATTTTACACTCTTAAAATCACTATCAAAATCAATTATTTTTTATACTCTCACATATAGTTTCTCAACTATTAAAATTAATCACTTTTAATATTAGATATGATTTTACTCAATAATAATTTTTAACAATGTTTATTCCTCTTTGACAACTTATTTATGACCAAAAATTGACTCATCAAAAATATACAAATTATATTATCATCTTTAATATATTTAAACCATCACATAATATTTAAATCTTATTATCATTTTTTTATATTTAAATCATCACATAATATCTATTACACGTGTTGATTTCATTTAGCATTCTAATTTGTGGTTAAATACAAAACAAAAAAAGGGATTAAAAACTCACGAGTTATGTTATCATTTGTTGGATCTATCGTAAGAGATGAATTTGAAAAAAAAAACCTTAGATATAAATTTGATTTATTATATTAAAAAAATGAAATCAAAGAAACAGTGATAACTTAGTTTTGTTCAATTTTGAATAATAAAATAATTCAAAAATTTTTTTAATTAAATTTAAAAATATTTAAAAATAAAATTATATTGAGATGATATGTCAAAATAAAGCCAATTTTATCGATTTCTTTTTCATATTCCATGAAATAACATTTTTCAATTGAAAAATAAATTTGATGGACTAATTAAATTTCTTCATAATTACTTTTATTAAATGATTGATATAATGGTAAATTTTAAATACACGTAGTTGAAGCCGTACATGGGAGTCATGGGATGGGAAGGTTCTATTGGGTAGAGGTAACGTAACGGATTCATGGACGTAAATAATACTTTACCGAATAACAAAAATATAATTATTTAATAAAATAGTCTAGATTTAAAAAAACAAAATTTAAAGTTAGCAAACTCACGGAAACAAGGCAGTGGCATAAGCAAGCAAGTTGACACGGAGAGTCCAAAGTATCGGAATCTCGAGAAAGCACTTGAAGTCTTCAACCACCCGCTGCCAGTAAGAACACGACACGTAATAAGACACTAGAAACCACTGTTTCCTACCCCCACTCGTTCCAGTAAATTCTATAATCCACCTGTTAGGAAGAAAGAAATTTACCGCTATAGTAACAAAAAATAATAAATACCCTATATTAAAATATTTACAAAAAAAAAAAATATTCGGTAATTTGCTGTTAATAATAAATATTTCTATTATTAAATTTATGTATTTTTTGTTATTTAAAATCGTTAAATTTTTGTTCATGCATTTTTGTCTTCTATCACTATTTTTAACTGTAGTTAATTAAAAAATATAAATTTAATAATAAAAATATTTGTTACTGAAAATAAATTATAAATTTTTTTTGTTATAAATCAAAATAGTATTAAATAAATGTTTTTCCCCGTATTTTTTATAACCTCTCTTCTTTACATTCCTATCTTTGTGACACGTCACCGCACCGAAAGTTGCGATAGGGAACAAAAAATTCGTGGGAATTTGGTATTTTCTTTCGTCAGAAAAATTCTATAAATTAAAAAGAAAGTCACCGTTCCAACTTGTGCTCTGTATTTTCACTGTTAATTAATAAAATTGGTATATTTCTAATGTTTTCGTCGTTGTGGTACTAATTTTGACCTTTCGCTTTCTCAATCTAGGGTTTACTTTTCTTCGAGACTCTCCTTCCATCTTCGTCATCCTCACCATCATTGAGATTACAAACCCTAGCAGTCACCACCACTCATTGGTTAAACTATCAAATAAGCGGTAGATCATTGAAGAAGAAAGTTGTTTCACGATCTATCTAAGAAAATTGTTTCCTTTTTAAATTTGTACAAACAAAAAATGGATCTAATCTTAAGCACTGATGATGATCATGATTTTCTTGAAACAGAATAAACCTCATGAGTTTTGTTAGTTAGACTTGACTTGACGATGAGACGGAAAATCGAAGCCAAGAACTGAGAATTTTTTTTAATTTTTTATTTTTGGAAGATCGGAGAGAAACAGAAAAATGTATAAAACGGTGGTTTTTCAAGGGAAGGAAATATTGGGTGAAGTAGAGATATATCAACAACAAGAAGAAGGTGAAGAAGAAGAAGAAAAGAACAAGAAAATGTTCGAAGAAATCAGAATAAGTTACTTCTCGGAACCGAGTGAGAGATGTCCACCACTGGCAGTGCTACATACCATTACATCTAGTGGGATATGCTTCAAAATGGAATCAAAATCACTGGACAACACGCAGCTACATGTTTTGCACTCCTCGTGTATCCGAGAAAACAAGGTATATATCAACCCAAAATTGACGAATACAATTAATAATTTATAAAAATGAGAACTTGCAGCTGCAAGATAAACCTTTTTG
This sequence comes from Trichilia minutiflora, assembly GCA_035590515.1. Classification (NCBI taxonomy): domain Eukaryota; kingdom Viridiplantae; phylum Streptophyta; class Magnoliopsida; order Sapindales; family Meliaceae; genus Trichilia; species Trichilia minutiflora. The sequence continues at coordinate 5,258 of JAVXUL010139732.1, forward strand.
GACTTAAAATTAAAAAAGAAATAAAGATAAAAAAATTAGCGAAGGACAGATGTTGAATGAAATTAGTTATACTGAATTTCGGCAACTTCAGTGGACCCATTTGGCAATTTTGTTGCAAGGAGCTAGTGGTGAACCTTGTGAACAAATTGTCCCTGTCTTTTCCTGAATTTTCTGATAACAATGGAACTTAATAGTTTTGGTTAAAAATAGAAGTCATGAACTGATTGGACAGAACTTTGAACTCATTGGTGTTAGTGTTGTTATAGAACTTGCTAAATATGGGTAATTTGATGGAACTTGTCTGATGTTAAGGTTGTGTTTGCTTATATATATATAAAAAATATATATATATATATATCTATCAGTTGTATTGTTTTCATCCGCTCGTTCATTTTATATGATGTATATTCTTACTTGATGATGATCATGTCAAGGTTAAATTGCCTGGTACAATTGCAATTTGTTATTATGGTTTTTGGTTGCAACAGAATTAGTGAATATTGAAAGGAAAAATAGAATACTTTTGATAACAAGTTTCCAGGTATTTATGGCTTTCATTTCACCATGCAAAGTGTATATATGATGTTAAGACATTGAATACATAATCTGGGATGGCTATTTATAAAAATCGTTCTGGATTTGGCCCTTTGCATATAGTTTGACAGAAATCCTGCATTTATTAAATGTGTCTTGGTTCATGCAATCTGCTTTATTTGGGTCACATTTTATTGTGAAATGGTCGTACTCCAATATGGATATTATTGGTGAAGATAGGTGGTTATTGTTGTTTTGGTATCTACAGACTGCAGTGATGCCGCTTGGGACAGAGGAGCTCCACTTGGTTGCCATGTATTCTAGCGATAATGAGAAGCAGTATCCATGTTTCTGGGGATTCACTGTTGCATCTGAACTATACAATGCTTGTCTTCTCATGTTGAACCTTCGGTGTCTTGGCATTGTATTTGATCTGGATGAAACTCTCATAGTTGCAAATACAATGCGTTCGTTTGAGGACAGAATTGAGGCTTTGTTGCGGAAAATAAACACTGAGGTGGACCCCCAACGTATTGCTGCTATGCAAGCTGAGGTGAAGCGCTATCAAGATGACAAGAGTGTTCTGAAGCAATATGCTGAAAATGACCAGGTTATTGAAAATGGGAAGGTGATCAAAGTTCAGTCTGAGGTTGTTCCAGCCTTGTCTGACAACCATCAAGCCATTGTCCGCCCGCTTATAAGGTTACAAGAGAAAAACATTATTCTAACGCGGATCAATCCTCTGGTATGTATTTGTGACTTCCAAAGTAAACTGCTTCAATACATTGTTTTGTCATTTTTAAGTGGTGTTTGGAAATTACCCTTCCATGTATCATGCCTTTCCACACACACACACACCCCGCCCAATTTTCTGGTTTGCTTGTAATTTAATATCGTTTTTTTGATCCATCTGAAATTTGGTTGTACCTATATTTGCTTTGGGACTTTAAGTGATCTGCAATATTTATCTTCAGTTTCAATCAGATGGTCTAAATGCCTTCAAACTTTTATGATGGTTCCTGTAATCCTGTTTTCTGAATAAACTCTGAGTCCGTAAGTTCATCACATTATTTTGGTTAAGTAACACAGAACTCTTGTATGGTATCCCCTTAGATTCGTGATACCAGTGTTCTTGTGAGGTTGAGACCTGCATGGGAAGATCTGCGGAGCTACTTGACTGCTAGAGGGCGCAAGCGTTTCGAGGTTTATGTTTGCACAATGGCAGAAAAGGATTATGCTTTAGAAATGTGGAGGCTTCTTGATCCAGAGTCAAATTTGATAAATACAAACGAATTGTTGGATCGCATTGTGTGTGTCAAGTCTGGTAAGTGGCATGATCCAGTTGGCCAATAGCTTCCGCTTCTTTGCAGCCTTTTGTTATTGTTAACTTTTGACAGCCAATGTGTGTAATAACTTATGCTCTATACTTTAATACTGCTTAATATTTGTTATGTTAATAGGTTCTAGGAAATCACTGTTCAATGTCTTTCAAGGTGGAATATGCAATCCTAAGATGGCACTTGTGATTGATGATCGCTTGAAAGTGTGGGACGAAAAGGATCAGCCTAGGGTGCATGTTGTTCCTGCATTTGCTCCGTACTATGCTCCTCAAGCTGAAGTATACACTACCTGCTTCTAGCTATGTAGTTTGTATTCAATGTTGCAATAACACACACATTCATGACAAATGTTGAGCTATATTTTTCAGCATGCACTCATTGTACTTTGTTATTTTGCAGGCAAATAACGTTATTCCTGTCTTATGCGTGGCAAGAAATGTTGCATGCAATGTTAGAGGTGGTTTTTTCAAGTGAGCATTAGTAACCTCTATAAATTTTCTTCCCTATACAGACAGACATGCACAATCATTTGTTGTATTCATTAAAATTCAAGCTTTGAGCTCTAAATTTTGATCCATCTTGTTTATGTTTTAGTTTGATTTTTTTGCTGTGATATAAACTTTAGAATTTGTTGACAGAGAATTTGATGAGGGTCTTCTGCAAAGGATACTAGAAATTTCATATGAAGATGATATTAAGGACATTCCTCCCGCTCCTGATGTGAGCAACTATCTTGTTTCAGAGGTTAGTCATGATAATTTTTGTTTTTTACAGATAATTACGAAGTCACAACTCATCCTTCACATTGCGCCTAACCCGATGCATTTACCCCATCTAAGTAATATTGTTATCTATATGCATGCCTATGTTTCTTTTTCACCCTTATTTTTTTTTCTGTCCTTCAGGATGATGGTGCTACTGCAAATGGAAACAAAGACCCACTTTCATTTGATGGCATGGCTGATGCTGAAGTTGAAAGAAGATTGAAGGTAACTTGTATTCCTATTTTTCCCCTCTTATTTCATCTACTGATTCATGTAGATTTGGGTGTTTGAATCCTAGGTAAAGGGAGATGCTTTTTACGTATTGGCTAATGGCTAGTAAGGTTAAAAAGCTTATGGCTGTGTTGATATTGTCATGTTGATATGTGAAGTATTATGTTTTATGATTCTGTCTTCTTTATGGACGGTAAATGTTTTTGTACTCTATATACATCAAAGTTAAAACTGATTCGAGTTTCTATCTGTTATTCTTTCGTGTAGGAAGCGATTTCAGCTTCTTCGATAGTCACTTCAACCATCACTAATTTAGACCCAAGGCTTCCTTCCCTTCAGTATACAATGCCATCTTCTTCTAGCTCCGTGCCTCTGCCAACATCTCAAGCTTCAGTGATGCCATTCACTAATATGCAGTATCCGCCTGCAACTTCATTCGTTAAACCATTGGGTCATGTTGGCTCACAAGAACCAAGCTTGCAAAGTTCTCCTTCTAGAGAAGAAGGTGAGGTGCCAGAATCAGAATTAGATCCTGATACGAGGAGAAGGCTTCTTATATTGCAACACGGGCAAGATACAAGGGATAACACACCAAGTGAACCTTCATTTCCTGTGAGACCCCAGGTGCAGGTTTCAGCTCAACATGCGCCATCACGTGGAGGTTGGTTTCCAGTAGAAGAAGAGATGAGCCCGCGACAATTGAACCGTGCGGTACCCAAAGAATTTCCGTTAAATTCTGAACCAATGCAAATTGAGAAGCACCGGCCTCATCATCCATCTTTTTGCCCTAAGACTGAGGGTCCTATTCCATCTGATCGGCCTCATGAAAATCAAAGATTGCCAAAGGAGGTAATCCATCTTACTTGATTTCTGGTCTGTAGCTCTGGGCTGTATGCCAACTGGTCTCAGTTACTTTTTAGCAGTGAATTGTTTCAATCTTAATATTATATTTATTGCAGGCACTTTGTAGAGATGATCGGTTGCGGTTAAACAATAAACTGTCTAGTTATACATCTTTCTCAGGTGAGCTATGACTCAGTTAATATGTTAAACCATATCATTGGTGGTATGCACTTATAAGTGATGATTAGAGTGCTGTAGATAATAATTAAAATATGTGCGCATTTTTGTTTCTCATTTTTCTTTTAGGCTTTTCAGATACTGTCATGTATTTACGAAAAGTGTTAGTTATGTGTTTGTTTGCTTTAGATTCTATTCTTAGCTGATATAATATTGATTATTTTGAAGTGTGTGATTTTGGGGTTCCATTTTGAAGGTGAGGAGATCCCCTTGAGTAGATCTTCTTCTAGCAGCAGGGATTTTGAGTTTGAATCTGGAAGGGATGTTTCAAGTGCTGAAACTCCCGTCGGAGTTCTACAGGATATTGCATTGAAATGTGGAACTAAGGTAACAGGAACATATTTATACTGTATGAGAAAAATTGCTGATTATGTTTATACCTTAAGTTACATTTGATTATTTTCTTCTTTTTCTGTTTCCATTTTTTTTTATTATAGGTGAAGTTCAGGCGAGCTATGGTTGCTACCACAGAATTGCAGTTCTCCATTGAGGTTATATCTGCTCTTAAGCTTGCAAAATTATTAGTTCTCGTTGGGTTTAAGGACTAATACGATAATCTGTACTTGTCCGTTCAGGATTAAATCCTTTCTCATGTTTACCTCTTTGCCTCAAGTAAACAAATTAAGTTAATTAGCTAACATTTTGTTTCATTTTGTTTTTATTTTAAATGAACATTTGTTCTTTATATGCAGAACTATCATTTTGCAGAAGATATCTTGAGTAGATTTTGGGTCTTGAAAATCTAGATATTTTGGTCTGTAACCATGCTTTTAATTGGCTGGGTTTTTTTTAAAGATTAGCTAGACAACTAAGAAATTCAATTAGCAAGTGGTAAAAAAACAGCAAGCTGCATTCTCATTGAAGTAATTAAGGATATTAGAGTTAAATCAAGAACCCCATTCGCATTGATAAATATATATGAAACCATAGGTGCCATGCTTTTATGGCTTTGTAGTTGGCCTTAGTCTATCAAAGCTTTACCACAGAGACATAACCTGTTCATTACACCTAAATGCTTGCTCACTTGTATCACTTCCTTTAATAAAGACCTGGGACTGAGGAGTAGGTAAGTTTTTTTGGGTGTCTGTTGTTTATCAAACAAATGTATAAGTGAACCTTTTATATTAGGTATGAATTTTTGGTTTGAGCTTTTAAATCGTACTTCTAACATCAATGTTGTTATGCATTTCCAAAAATGTTTTTTTCCAGTTTCTTGAGGGGTGTATGCCTCTACATGCTCATCTTGTTTATTGTTTTTTTAGGCTTGGTTTGCAGGCGAGAAAGTTGGCGAAGGAGTTGGTAGAACAAGAAGGGAAGCCCAACGTCAAGCTGCCGAGGGATCCATCAAAAAATTGGCTCGTAAGTTCCTGTTTTCCTGATCGTATAATACACAGCTAATTTTGTAATTATTTAGAGTTTCTGACATAAATATTTGGTCATGTTTGGCACAGCTTATATGCTAATGAAGTCTCTCGTGATGAAGCTCTTAATGACAACAATCTTTAGGTTACGCGTCAGTTGAATTTAGATGTTTAATAATGAATGACCTTAGCATTCAACTTATCTCAACTTGTTTATATTCTTCTTAAACTTCCCATATCATCTAGTTCTGTTAGTACTTTGGGGAAAAATTAGTTTAGCATATTAGCGTACTTCCTCTTTGTATTTCTCCGTGTAATTCTGGCCGACTGGGAAAATGTTTTTGCAGATATATATATGTCACATGTTAAGCCTGACTTTGGTTCTGTGCATGGAGACGTTAGTAGATTTTCAAATGCAAATGACAATGGTTTTTTGGGTGAGATCAATTCATTTGGGAGTCAGCCATTGCCCAAAGATGAGTCTCTTTCATTTGCAAGTGCATCTGAGCCATCTAAACTTCTTGATCCAAGACTGGAAGGCTCAAGGAAACTAATAGGATCAGTTTCTGCACTTAAAGAACTAGTGAGATTTCAAGAACTTGATCAAATTACTGACATTATTTGGTTAATGTAGATTAATTGCATGCACATAAGTCTTACACTTACTGTTTCATGGATTTATGGTATACTTCTTCAGTGCATGATGGAGGGCCTTGGGGTAGTATTTCAACAACAGCCTCTGCCTTCAACTAATTTAATCCAGAAGGATGAAGTATATGCACAGGTATGCTGCTTGCTTCTTTTTTTTGTGTGCTTGAATGATTGAAATGAATTTTGAGAGTGCTTTCTCAAGTCCAGTAAGTGCAGAGCAGTTGTTCCCTATTTTCAAATTGATTATAAACTATAATTGTATTAAATAAGTTAACAAGCAAAATTATTGTGAGGGTAAGATATATCGAAGCACATGATCCTTAAATCTAAGTTACGAGGACCTATTGACCTTGGATTTATTATTTTGACACATCACCGTAATGCCTTCTTTTAATGATCTTTGACATCAATATAATGCCTTCTTTTAATGGTAAAGAGACTACGTTTCTTTTCATGGTGAATTTTTATACGGGTCCCCCTCATATGCCATTATGTCTCCGTTGTGTGGCGACATGGTGCATAAAGACGAAAGTCAGGTGGAGATTCTCTCACTATGGGCATTTACCCTCAGTGGGAACGAGGATCAACAAAATGACCCCTGGCATGGATTTATTCTTCATTGGGTGATTTTGGGGTCATTCTTTGGTTTATCCATTTCTGGTATGACCATGCATCAAAATTCTTGCCAGTCAATTAGTTGAGTTTCAATGAAATAAAACAAAAAAAAAGAAGAAATAGAACCTAAAGTAATGCACATTGGTGTACTTAAATCTGATATTATGTCTCAAGAGTTCAAGCTAGGTCCTTCCGTTTAAGACTCCTACACATTAGAACCCTGATCATCTGAGCTATGGCTTCTCGTGGCACTCCTTGTTGGTGCTGTCAAGAAATTTTACTAAGATCACTTTTATAGAAAGAAGCAAAATAATATTTTTTAGTATTAATTGGGTGGATTTTAATATTCTTGTTTCTGTTTTTACATTTTGGTTTAGGTTGAAATTGACGGTCAGGTGTTAGGAAAGGGGATTGGATCAACCTGGGATGAGGCTAAGATGCAGGTATTTCTTTTATTGGATATTCAGAATTTTCTTGTTGATTACACTTTATGCAACTTATCTGTTATACATGCCTTTTGAACACCTGATATGCTTTTCTTAGGCTGCTGAAAAGGCACTTGGAAGTCTAAGATCAATGTTTGGTCAATTTCCTCAAAAACGTCAGGGCTCCCCAAGGTGTGTGACTTCCCGCTTTTTTTTTTTTCTAGTTAAGGTGTTTTTTAACTACAATCATATGATCAGGGCACAAATTAAAGCAGGAATTGGTTTTCCACCAACTCCTGACTCTACTTTTTTTGTTTTTCACCTCATTTCAGATTCTTGAGCACTTGCTAAATTACATGGATGCTCTATTCTTTATCCTCTTCTCACATTTTTTCCTTTCAAACTCTCTCCGTGTTTTTGATTCATGTAGCTTCAAATATTGAAAACAAGGACAATATAGTAGTACTAAAAATATTATGTAGCTTCAAATATTGAAAACAAGGACAATATAGTAGTACTAAAAATATTATAGAGCAGAAAACCCCTAGCCCCCCTGTGCTGAAAGTTCCTTGTTTGGTAATTGATTTTACATGAAACAGCTTTTGTTCTTTGTTTGTCACTTTTGTTATTCTGTTCTTCATATAGAGGATGCTTGATTGCTTGTATGTTACCTTTGTTAGTCTGTTTGTTGCCTTTACTAGTCAGTCTTATGTCTACCGTATGCAGATATTTTCCTCATCTCCATTCATTGTTTTTCATTGTTTTCATTTTTACCTTTATTTTATAATATGAATCAGGTCATTTCAAGGGATGTCAAGTAAACGCCTAAAGCCAGAATTTCCACGAATATTGCAACGGATTCCCCCTTCTGGTAGATTTCCCAAGAATGCTCCTCCCGTTCTATGAAAGATCACCTCAGCATCCTTTTTTTATTCCACACATTGTTGATACCCGTTGGCAGCTTTGGATTTTACATACCATAGAGATGGAAAAGGGGGCTATTGAGATTCAGGACTTGGCATTCGGCTGTTAGCCATTAACCTTATCACACTGGATTGACCTCACTGTTTTGTTTTGGATTCTTCGGAAAGCAGGAGGAAACAGTCGTTCTCGGTGACTGCAATTCCCAGATGCTATATTATACTTGGGAGCTTCAGTCAATTGTTTTATCGTCTCTTGGGAGTCACACGTGATAAAATTGGGACACACTCACTCACAGTTATCATTTTTTTCTCCCCCAGAATAGATAGAAGATCTCATATTAAAAGGGCAGCCATTTAGCCCTGCTTCTCACGTGGTTGATGCCTCTGACGGCTAACGATTTTTGTGCACAACTCTTCTGAAGAGCCTACCTGTGTTTGTGGAAGTTTTTGAACTTGGTGATGACCGATGCTTCTGGCTCTGGCATTCCCTATACAACACATACTAACCACAACAATTATAGCCCGACTGACTGCTTTCCCACCTGCTGGAAGATTATGTTGATTATTGAGTGCTGACATTGGTGAACTTATTGACTCATGTAAAACAGGTTTTCACTTGTTATAAATCATAATTAGGATTTTTATTTTATCTCTCTTCGTTTTTAAATTTGTTTAACAGCGTGCTGAGCACATGACAAAAATTTACCTTTTCTTTTTCCTCGAATGCTTAGTCTTGTGACTTGGAGGCTGAACAATAATTGAAACGGTAATAATGACGCATCTGGAGTTAAGCAGCGAGCTCACAAGTAGCAAGCTCATTAAAAGCTTAAATTCATGTTAGTTTTAATGTCTTTAATCATTTCATCGATGCTCCTTTCCTGTTTCTGACTTATAACATTAGCTTAGATCTCAGTTTGTTTATCGACAGACGCAGTTGCTTGTAAATTTAGGTGGTTGAATTGATAAAAGAGAATTAAGAGATTATTATCGGGTTAAATTTTGATTTTTTCATTTATGTAATATATAGATAAATAGAATTATTTTAATTAAATATCTTTTTAAGAAAGGTGAATAATAAATATTTTTATAATTTTTTAAAATAATATTTATTTTTTTGTATAGAGAGTTTATTACAAAAAATTTTCTATTGTTTTCTAAAATGTTATTTAACTCTTATCATAATGTTTGTGAGAAATATTTATAATAAATATCTTTATAATTTAAGAGAATGATAGAAATCTCTTGACAAAAATACATATTTTTATCACATAAATTTTTGATTTTATTATATAAACAACTAAATTAAAATAATTAATTTTTTAAAAAAATATTTTCAATTTAATATATAATTTTAATACTTTATTTTATAAAATTTATATTAAAAAATTTTTAAATTAAGTTTTAAAATTTAATTTAAAATATTTTTATTTTATATTCATAAAAATTTATGAATTTATTTTATTTTTATAATTTTAATTTATAAAAATTTTATTTTCTTTTAACTTTTAAAATTAAATAAAAATAATTTAAATTTTTTATTTTAATTATTGAACAACTATACTACTTTATACTATAAAAAAATTAATTTATAATTTATATTTATGAGCACTTTTAAAAAATTTATTAAATAAAATATAAAATATAAAATTATAAATTAATTTTTATTTTATAATACATTTTACTAAAATAATTTATAATTTAATTTTTAAAAATTAAATTTAAAATATTTTTATTTTATATTCATAAAAAATTATGAATTTATTTTTTTATAATTTAAAT
>JAVXUL010139751.1:0-14958 GCA_035590515.1 Trichilia minutiflora
CCAACAACATCTCCTCTCTACTTCTCCATCAATCTCTTTTATATTTATATTTGTATTTGTATTTTATATTTGTATTTGTATTTGTATATTTGTATTTGTATTTTATATTTGTATTTGTATTTGTATTTATATTTTATATTTGTATTTGTATATTTGTATTTATGGATGAATTAATTTATGAATTATTTAATTTTTATTTTTATTTTTTATTAAATTTTTTAGTTAATTATTAAAATAGATAAATTATATTTAAATTAATAAAAATTAAATTATTATATAATTAATTAATTTTTTAAATTTAAATAATATAAATTTATGAGTTATAAAATTATAAAAAATATATAAATTAAAATTAATTTAAAATTAAAATCACGGAGGGGTGCACAGTATCAGCAAATGATTTTCTGCGACGCCACGTGGCGTCGCTAAAGGTAGAAATTGGCCGCTAATAGATCCTTCCGCGGCGACAAAGTGTCACCGCTAATAGATCCTTCCGCGGCGACAAAGTGTCACCGCTAATAGATGCTTCAGCGGCGACAAAGTGTCACCGCTAATAGATCCTTCCGCGGCGACTAAGTGTCACCGCTAATAGATGATTCAGCGGCGACTAAGTGTCGCCGCTAATATATCCTTCACCGGCGACAACGTGTCGCCGCAAATATCCCCTTCAGCGGCGACAACGCGTCGCCGCTAATAGATCCTTCAGCGGCGACAACGCGTCGCCGCTAATAGATCCTTCAGCGGCGAAATCGCGTCGCCGCTAATAGATGATTCAGCGACGATGTTGAAGCTTCTGCGGTAAATATTTTCGTCGCAAAAAGTCCACATTCCGCGGCAACTTTTTCAGCGACAAAATTTAGCGACGAAATTGGCGTCGCTAAAGAGCTTTTTAGCGGCGACACATTTTTGGCGTCGCTAAAGGTTTCCGCGACCAGCCTTTAGAGACGGCGACGTCTGTCGCCGCTGAAGGCTTCAGCGACGCCAATATTTGGCTTTTGCGACGATTTTGGGCGCCGCAGAAGGCCCAGTTTGTTGTAGTGGTTCGTCTCTAAAAACTTTCAAATTTAGTTCATTTATGTACTTTCAAATTAAATTTCTATTTTTTCAAACATAGTTAAAAAAGTGCCAAGAATTTTTTAAGGATTCATTTTCTTTTCTCGCCAAAATTATTCCTATTGTTGTCAACATTGTCATTTTTCAATATTTAAACCTAAACTATGATTTACATATTTATTTAATAAAAAATTTAACATTTGATACTTTCAAACTTCCAAAATTCAAATAAAAGTGAGTGAATCTCACTATTTTTTAGTAATTTTGATATCAAACATTAATCTCACTATAATACACCAAAAGTTATAAGTTCGAATGTGAAAGTGAATATCAACCATCAAAATAAGTTGATAGTGGGAAGTGAGAAAGCGAGAAAATAATTTTTAAAAAAATATAATTTTTATATTTAGGTCATGGGACAAAATCATTCAAAAATTGAATTTTTAGTTTACCTTAAAAATGTTTTTTCAGTATGTTCAATTTTAAAAATAGGAGCAATAATGTCGTTATTTCCGTAAATTTCCCCATTTTTTAGACTAGACTGGCATAATGACATTTGAGTTACTTGATTTTCATAACACAACAAATAAGTTTCTAAATTAAAAAAAACAAAATAGTGTGTCTATTTATACTTTCATTTTTACTCTAAACATTTTTATTTTGAATATTTATTTTTAAAATTTTTAAAATTTTTAATTTATACATATTTATAAGTACCTAAATAGCTCTTAATTAATTTTTATTACTTATGTTCATTTTTTATAATTAATTCAATAAATTATTTTAAATACTACAAATAAACATTATCATAGTATAAAAATAAAATTTCATTTGCATATTCTCACATTTGCTTCGAAGGCAAAATTAAAAAATATATATGAGCATTATGTATAATTACATAATACAATAAAAAAAATACAAATATTAAAAAGAGATGATGGTTTGATTGTTCTTTTTAAAAAATTACATAGATTTTATATTAAAAAAGTTAAAAATTATTAAAACATAATTAATTAAATTAAAATAAGACATGCTTATAGCAAGAGATGATATATAACAAATTTTATTGAAAATAATTTATAAATTACATAAAGAATTTATAAAATTAATATTGTAAAAAGAAATTTGAATCATCCCATTAATTTCTTTTTAATGAGTTGATTGTTAAAATTTATGATAAATTATTTTGGAATTCAAAAAAAATATTTAGAGTTTAAAATAAAAAGTTATAAGTGAGTGTGTTTAATAGGAGTTGAGAGTAATATCCTTTTACTTATTTATATTAAATTATTCTTAATAATAGTTTATATTAAAAATATTTTGTAATAATTTTTTATTAAAATATAATGATTCTCAATAAAAATTAATGTGCAAATAAATCCACTCATTTTAGATTACACTTTGACAGATTTTTTACATTTCTCCATAAATAAAATGGCAATTTTCCAAGCCTTAATTTCCTCTTAGGGATTTCAGGACCCCTCATTTTAAAATTTTGTACCATTTAAAAAAGGGGCACGGAATTTGGTCCAAAACAAAACATGGGCTTAAATATACATTTGGGAGTTTTGTAGAAACAAAAAACAATGGGCTTGGGTCGTAGATTTATGCCCCTTTAAATCAGTAAACATCCATTAATCTTTAAATATGGAATCTAATTTGTAGTGTTTTAATAGTTAGCAAGATTTAATCTATATTCTTTATAAAATACAACAAATAAAGTTTTAGTTTGTGTATTTAAATTATAAAGACGTAAAAAACAGTATTTTTTTCTCAATTTTGGTAAATTAATTATTTTGTTTTGAATAAATTAACGGAAGGCATATATATATATATATATATTCCAATTTGCAAGTCTGAGTATTGCAAAAGTAACACTTGGAGAGAAAGAATCAAGAGAGTAACACAAACCTCCCCTCATCTTAATGGACGTTGTCGTTGACGGTTATTCTCAAGTGTATGACTGTTATTTCAAAGAAGATAGCACACTGTATCGCTTGGAGCGCTATTGCATTTTATCTTTACAAAAGTATGAAAATGACCCTAATTTTTTACTTTTTCCGAATTGATCACACCTAAAAAACATTAATCAATTTAATCAAAAATTTATTTTTTAAGCAAAATTATCCCCATGAATTCAAATACAAAAAACTCACTCACCCATTTCGAACTTTCTCACTTCTCTCTTGAACTTACATTTGCGCTTCTCTATCTAAATCACTTTTACATTTCTTTGTCTTACTAAGCTTTGAAGTTAGGAGTTTTATAGCATTTATGATTGCATTAGATGTTTAATGGAGATATTATGCCAAAAAACGTTAATTTTATTAATTTTTATTTGAATTTTAAAATTACAAAACGTTTAGTTTTTACAAAATAAATATATAAACATGTGTTTAGATATTGTAGTTTAATTTAAATGTGTACAAATGATGATAAGAAATGGTAATGTGAATCATTTTGGTTGGGAGAATAGTTGTGGTAAATTGCACCTACTTTCGAACTCTGTTAAATGTGTTTGAAATGAAGAATTTAGACTTAGTTTGAAAGTAACATGTAAGTTAAATTCAAAAGTTGATTTGTAAACTTGGTTTAAAATTCTCTAGTATAGCTTCGCTAGAAAGTTGAATTATGTACTTACTTGGAACGTTATATTATACACGTAGTTTGAAAGTGGCATTATACTCGTAATTTAAAATTTATATTTTATATGTAATACGGAATTTTTGAACATAATTCTATTCAAAGTTAACATATATTAATTTAAAAGTTAAATTATACACTTAATTCAATAGTTCTCAATTATGGTTAATTCAAAGGTTATATTATACCCATAGTTCGAATTTGTTGAATTATGCACTTAATGTGAAAGGCTACATTTAAACTTAATTCAAAAGTGCTCCTATTAGCTTGTTTCTCTTTTTTTGTTTGATTTTTGATTTTAGCTTGTAGAATGTTTGAAAGAGCTGAAAAATAAAAACAAAAATGTTTTTGGGTCCTTTATACACTCATTTGGAAAATTGATTAATATAACTTAGTTTGAAAGCCCTTGAATATTGAATTTGAGCATACATGAATGTAGATAATCTAACTACTATAATTTGATCATGTCTTTCTAAAATGTAGATCGATGATATCTAATGCAATCTTGAGGACTCTAATATCAGACCATGGTTTTGCTATCGTGATGACATTGTCATTTTTTTTAGTGAATGATATTATACAAAATAAGTTGAGCAGATAACAATGAATATTATTAAGACAAACTTGTTTAGGTTACCTTCTTGAATTGAGAGATATCCAATTCTTCAACATTCTGATCTATCATGTTCTTCCTCAAGTGATGGTTAGAGATTTCATTGACAAGGAAATATGGTTTGCAATTGGAGGCACCCACATCAAGTTTTAGACATAAATTTGGTTTTATCATAGGTTTGACATTTTTGAGAAAGGCAGTGATCAACTACTGAATGAGTATTTTGATGGTTGCATAGGGTTTGACTTACGTAAGGTTGATCGTGTATTTATGATATTGAACTTTAGCACAATAAATGACGAGGATGCAATGAAGTTTGTCCTTATACTATCTAGTAAATAGAATGTTTTTAGGTAGGCTTAGATATTACCTTGTAAACACATGGTTAATATGGGTTGTTGACAACCTTGTCAAATTTAATCGTTATCTGTAGGGGAATCATTATAGGATGCTACACATATAAGTGTCTTAGTTACATTATGATAAAGCTCGTAGAGCATTATCAAAAAATGGAAACTGAGGCTAGAGTGCAGAGAATGGGAATCATCAACAGATACAATATAGAGGGTTTTCCCGTAACATTTCATGTACATTATAATTTTTATACATTTGTTTTAATTATATTAAAATTTTATTTCTTGTTCTTTAATCCAAATTTGTTTATGTTATATACAGATATGGATATATGAGGATTGCACCCGCGTTCCACATATGCTCAGCTAGCAATCAAAAATGAAAAATGTTAGCAAAAAGCAACTTTAAGATTCAACATGGCCACAGTAACAGCTCTTAAACTTGATTAATGCAATGTTCTATTTTTGTATTTTTTATGAAATATTAATAATTAATGAAACGTTTTTGTTTTTTTAATTTGGTACAATTATTAATTTGTTAGAGCCGATAGAGATGGAATTGCAACATTCTTCTATTGTCTAACTCTATGAGTTCAATGGTGTACCAGGTAGTGAATACAACAGTACATTTAGTATGGATAACGATGAAGTACGCAAGCATGTCACAAAGACAAAGAAAGTTAGGATATACTTTTAACTTTGATAGAACAAAATTGGTAACTTTGAAGTAATCATATTATGGATAAATTTAAGTGATATATCATTTTAAATTTGCAGGCAGGGTTACGGTAGGTATCAACCTGTACATAGAAGTGATGAGGTTTTTGACAATTAGAGTATATTTCCAAGTCATCGACAGTCTCTACCTTATTATATAGATCTCTGCCTCCCTGCCAATCCCTGAGTCCTCGTCAATCTCCATTACCATCACAAGATAATTCTTCTCACTCTTTTAACGATATGTCTCCAGTACACAATCTAAGTACGGTGATGTCATGCAAGAGATGCAATTGTAAAGAGCAATTTTGAATAATTTTAGCTTTGTCTTTTGAAGGAGATGCAATCATTGAATCAAGATTTTTTTCTTCAATTTATTCGATCACACACCTCCATTTTGGTTGACTTAATGACTAAGGTAAGAAGTTGGATGCAATCATTTAGTTTAGTGGAGGTTCATACTAGCCCCAGGAATATTGACGTAAGACCCAACGAAACTGACATGGCTGTGAACGAGAACGAACTGGTTCGTGTATACCATTTAAACCTTATATATTATAAATATAATTGTGGGTGCCATTATGTATTTTTTATTTCCATGTCATCGAGGATGTTGATGAGAGACCTGATAAATCTAGAAATGTGATTAAGAATGTCGAGGACACGATTGAAAATGTAGAGGTGTGGTACATGATTTTAGGTATTTATATTATAATATACTTCTAGATTGCGTTATGTATTTTTGTTTGTTCAAGTCGTCAAGACGTTGATGCGAGACTGAAGGACATTAGGGGTGCAATTAAGAATGTCGAGGATATGACTAAGAATATAGAGATGCATACATTTTTTAGCTATTTATATTATAAATATGCTTGTGGATTGTGTTATATCTGTATTTTTTTAAGGTCATCATAGATGTTGATGCGGGATTCCACTTCTTTAGGGGTGCGATTGAGAATGTATAGGTGTACAGATGAAGTTTAATTTTTTTAAAGATATTATTTCAATAAATATGATTATCTTTTGTTATTGTTGTTTCGGGATTCCAGGTCCATAAGGTACATCCATTGAGAAGTGGACACGTAGTGAGTCAATAAAGAAAGACGTACAAAAGAAGTCAGTAGGCCAAGACACCTTATACAAACCCGTACGAGATGACTAAAAGCAAGAAATCGGAGGAGATGGAATTGACAACAAGTCTCCAATGGCTATAAGATTGAGCTTCGACGGGCTATTCCAGATGCAGTACCACGACTTCAGTATCTTTGTATT
Source organism: Trichilia minutiflora (assembly GCA_035590515.1). NCBI lineage: Eukaryota > Viridiplantae > Streptophyta > Magnoliopsida > Sapindales > Meliaceae > Trichilia > Trichilia minutiflora. The sequence goes on from JAVXUL010139751.1 coordinate 6,652, forward strand.
TATTAAGCTATCCTATTTATAAGCTTATTTAATAATTATTTAATCATTAAAAATAAATCTCACTTGATGATAAATTATTGAAATCAAGTTCAAAACTTGATAAATACATTGGTTTGTAACTATATTTATAAAAAATATATAGTTTAATACTACTTAGTTTCTTTTTTTATTATTTTAATTTATAATTATAAAACAATTGGATAAAAATTATTTTTTTATAACAATTTAGGAAGAATATTATAGCGTAAGTTAATTAGGTGTGAATTTATATTATTTTTTTGTAGTTGAATATTTTTATCAAACAAATGGTGTGCAATTCTATTCATATATATACCATATGCAATTTATTAACAAATAGTTAAAAAAAATAATAAAATCACATAAAAAATTAGTTTAATAACGAGATGAAAATAATGAAAACTAAAATAAAACTTACAAAATCAATTTGGTTAGATTGATTGACGATTTGTATGATGAGGTTGACAGATGTTTGTGATTTTTAATTAGTAATAATTTGGTAGTTAAAAGGGAAAAAAAATTAACTTAATAATTTTATAAAATAATATATAGCAATTCATATATATATTGAAAAATAATTTTTAAAAATGATATTTATTAATACACGTAAAATATAAGTCTCTTTATATTAAATGATGTGACATTTTTTACTGTTGCACCAGCAGCAACACCAGCAAGTCAGCTTACTTGCTTGCTTCTTCAACCTCAAATCAGTACACAGCAAGAATTCAGCAACACCTTCAACAACTCTACTCTTCTGATCTCTCGGGAATGCAAAGATGAACACACAATCACTTGCTGACTTCCAGCAAGCAAATCACTCACTAACAGAATTCACAGCAAACTTAAATGTACACACACAGCATCATTGTTTAACACTCACACACTGATTAATCAAACCAGAAGAACTCAAGAGAAGAAGAAGAATTGAACACCACCAGAAAAATGAAGGAAAAACACAGAGGAATTTTTATTCAACTCAGAAGCCAATTTACAATCAGTATCCCAGCCGTGTATTCACACTACAATGCACCAGCATTATATATTTGTTTGCTGTTATAGGCTCCTATCCAGCTGTCCAAGATTTTAACTAAACAAGATTTAAAGAATCTTGAATCTTGACAGCCATTAATATTGAATCTTTAAACTACATTTCTTGAATCTTGAATCATATTTAACATTTACGAAAGCAATCCACCAATACATTGAAGATGAGACAGGGACTATCCAAATCACTTCTGACTGACTTCCAAGTGTTCGCCGTCAAAAAGCGTGGCTTGATGATTCTATAAGTGACAAGCTTATCCGATATCCTTATTAAATTATTTGTTTACTCTTAGCTATTACTGTAACATATATGTGTTTCTATGTTATAACAGTATATTGATGTTTATATCGACATACCAGCACATCGTTAATAGTGATGTCTGAATATATTTTCACAAGATTAAACAGTCACATCAATCACGTTATGCGTAAAAATTTCTTATAAAAAAGACTAATCTATAATCTATACTTTGTTGTCGATGTTTTCATTCTTTAATATTTACTAATGTATCTACGTATAATGCAGTTGTATCTCAAGTTTGCCCGGAAAGGATTCAAGAAGTGCAATCTATAGTGGAAAACGTTCTACCCTAAGTCGGATATCACTTCTTTCGTTAATGATAGTAAGTAAGGATTGCACAGGCCTTGGATGTCGGTTAACAAAGTATACATACCTTAGAATGTAGACGGTCAATATTGGGTAGCTTGCTATGTGGATTTTATTAGGTGTTTTATTACCATTTATGATTCTACTCCAGACCCTTTCTCTATTGATACGATACATAAAGCCATCACTGTTGTGTGTGCTAATTTTGAGTTTAATATAAGAAGTTGATTTCTATGTTCATTGTTCGGATGTAACTGATCAGAAGAAGTCGTTTAAAGTCACACGGTTGCGTGAAAATATTCCTCAACAAGAACCTAGATCAGGTGATTGTCGTATTTTTACATGTATGTTTGTATACTATTTAGAACTGGGACTTCTTTTCAATTTTGGTCCGTATGACATTTTTTTTTCAAGACGAAGATGATGATTGAGTTATGATTGGGCTAACTATTGTAAGATTATGGTGTATATGAATGATAGGTAACTATTTCTTTGATAGTGTATACTAACCTAAAAATTATCATTTCAAAAGAGTTTAGTTTATATAATTTGCTAATAGAATTAGTTTTTTCATCATTGGGGTTTATAAGGGAACATACTCCAATAAAAAGATGAGCTTCCTGCTAAGTTGATTGTATATAGTCTACACTTTTTCCTTTCATCTCCTTATTCTGCATAAATTCTTATTAGTGTTGTTTTTTGTTTTACTGTTTGTGAGGATTTATGATTGATGTTTGGCTTGTGTTTTCATAATGTAGGGATTTGTTTGACTTGTGGAGATATAATCTTTTAATGTAGGCATTTGAAGAACAACTAGTTTATTCCAACGAGACTTGTTATGTTTATTTTTTATTTTATCCTAAGTAGTTTGTTAATTTTTTTTAACAGATTATCCATATATATGCCTATTATGTTCTATTGGAAGAATGCCTAACAATGTGAAAATTTGTGTAATATATAACTAATGAGCTTTTAATTAATTAAAGTGTTAATAATTTACAGGTCATATTTGTTAACTGTATATTGTCACTTTCGAACTAAGGATTAATAATTTACAAGTAACTTTCAAAATAAGTGTCTATTGTCACTTTCGAACTAAGGGTATATCTCAACATTCTAACTAAAATTTGTAATAACCTTTTGAATTAAGCTTAACTTGTCACTTTTGACCTAAGTGTATATTGTCAATTTTGAACTGAGGATATATTTCAGCTCTTGAACTAAAATTTATAGTAAACTTTCAAACTAGATGTATAGTTGTCACTTTCAAACTAAAGATATATTTCAAGTTTTGAACTAAGTTTAATAGACGTTACAACTATACTTTCGAGCTAAGTATTAAGAACTTTCAAGCTAAGATTCATAATAAACTTTGGTACTAAGTTTAATTAGAGACTTTCAAATGAGAAGTATAATTCAATTTTTGAACTATACTTTACTGGGGACTAAGCCTAATATACTCTTAATTATATTGGAACCTTTACTAGTTACAAGATTTTTTGTATATCAATGAAAAAGATGAGAATTTTTTAAACTTGTTTAATCCCTTACATGCACAAGCATATTTCAATCAATATAGTTATCTTTAAAATAAAATTAAGAAACAACCACATAAAAGTTACAAAAATAAGATTAGTTTCAAAATATCCCTTAGAAACAAAAGTGCAGTAGCCTCCTACTCCATGCTGTACCAAATGTCCCCTAACCCATCATCTTCCTCTGGGTTCGAAGTAAAGATTGATAGGATGGTAGAGAACCACCGAGTTTCCATTCCCTATTCACGAGCTATCTGTTAGTGTATGCTTTAAAAATCATTCATGTTATCGGTTTCAGGGTTAGTAATCTTGTATTAATTTATGGTTATCAATAAAAGAATTATTTTTTATTTATATATATTAGTTGTTTCTTTTATATTGACATGTTTATATATAAAGAATGTATGTAAATAGTCCAGATATTTTCGTTTAATTGTTAAATGAACTTATCAAAGTATTTCTTACGTATGTGATATAGATTGGACAATTATATTACATAGTAAGCATACTAGTTGCCACCTAATGATATCATATGATGATATATGTAGATTGACAATATGAATATTGTCATAAGCACATTAGTATGGATTTGTAATTTATAAACTATTTATCGAATAGGACTATATATGGACAAATCACATGGTATACATGTAATCAATGATTTATCAATAGATTGTAATAGTGTGCAAAGTAATCCTTTGACCTGAGATGTTTAAAATCAGACTCTATATGGATGAATATATTTCATATGATGTATACATAGAAGGCTAATCATGTCTTGTACAACAAGTTGGTTTGGGTATGCTTTATTCATATAAGTGTTCGATTGACAGTTAAGATGGGATCCGTTGACTCGATACTATAAACTGAGAGTTTCTGTTGACTCTGTCCAAGTTGAGTTTTTAACAAATGTTAATATGATGTCTGGATTTTAAGTCTATGGTCATAGCAATCATGACATTTAATTGATGATTTGAATAGACATCGAGATTAAAATTTTGACATTCCATGAACCCTAACTCGATCAAGATTTGACAATAGAGGGATATTACCTATATGTTACATGCAATCATTGGAGGTTTGATGAAAATACTTCTTTATCGTGACTTAGGAACTATAACGCGTAACTAAACACTAATTATAGTTATTGGGTATCAAAATATTCGAGACTAAATAATTTAGAGTCGAAGTATTCGACATTAGATTACGACTGAGTCACGGTAAACCTTCACTGTCCACCCAATTTTTTGAGAGTTCTCATAAAGGAGGAGAAGATAAAATATTATTGAGAGAGGGCTAGCGACCTTATGATAACTTGAAATATCGAAATAAATACTTATAATTATTATATGTATTTATTATTCTTTAAAGTATTAAAGAAATGATATATTGATATCATATAGTAATTTAATGTAAATTACATAACCAAAAATGATAATAGTGATTATCAAACATGTTAGAATGTGATTCTAAGGTGAAATGGTGAAAAACTAAATTAAATTATTAATTTAGTGTAAAATGACCACTTTGCACCTATGTGATACAAATATGTAATTTAATATAAATTACATATTCAAAATTGATAATTGTGATTATCAAATATATTAAAATATGATTTTAATAGAAAATGATAAATTCAAAATTAAAGTGTTTAATTTAAAAAGAAATTAACATATTACCCTTATGTATAATATTGACCTAGGGCATTATGATAAATGTACCATAATTTTGGATTTATGAAAATTCATAATATATATTAATATGCCTAATTATCAAATTCTTTAATGGTTGAAGAATTTGACAAGTGTTAGAATTTATGTGGATGAATTTTTGACACTTGGCATATTAATTTTAATATATAAATGTTATATATTTTTAATTAATTTTTGATTAATTTTTCTTGGTCAAACATTTTATTAACAACTTTGACTTTAGCTCACCCATGTAAAATGAGCTTGGATGTATCACATAAGTTGGTCATTATTTTATCATTTTATTTAGATAAATATTGATTTATTTAAAATAAAAATGAGTGGAAAAGATGGCAATTTTTGGGTCTTCTCCTTCCTTCTCATGTTGGCAACTATAAAGGCAAGCTTTGGGAGGGTTTAAAGTGTAGAGAGCTCACACTTGTGAGCTTAGTCTTCATCAAATCAAATGGTTAGCAAAGTATGCACTTTAAGCACCTAAAACCTCTCTTTTGCTACCCTTAGTGTTTTATTTGAAAGCATAAATTTAGGGCTTGTTTCCTAGGGAGAAAACTTCATTTATGCATAATTTAGGCAATTAAAAATCAACATATTTTATTTTGAGTGGGACCCTAATGATATTTTTCAATTTAAGGAGGATTCAAGTGAGATTTTCTATTTTGACGGGTTCGATCGATCGAATAAAGTGATTCTTTCGACTGATAATTTGAGAACTCCTTGAAATTTTTGTTTAAGATTCATTCGAATGAATAGGAGATTTGTTCGATCGAATTAGCCTTCGTTTGAATGAACTGGAATTTGTTCAATCGAAGTAATCCACTCGTTCGACCAAGTAAGGATTCATTCAAATGGCAAAATGAAAGTCCCCTGACTTTTAAAAGTGTTGAAGGATTCATTTGAATGAATCTTGACTCATTTGACTGAATTAGGTAGTTCGTTCGAATGAACCCCAATTCATTCGATCAAACGACTGCGAAATTACGATTTTTGCACTCTTCTAAAAGCTTCTCCTTTATATTTCTTAAGGACAAAATGGTAATTTTATCTTTTTTCTATAAATAGGGGGATGAACCTCCATTTTCACGTTGGTTTCTTCTTTTCTTCCTCCTCTTCTCTTCTCTTCCTCTCCCTCATATTCTCTCCCTTGTTTTCCCAAACTCTCACCCAAATCTTGCTGTATTTTCAATTTCTCACCATATTCCTTATTTCTAACTCCTTACGAGCATCAATTTAGCAGTAGAAGCGCAAAAAATGAATATGGGGAGTTAGGATTTCGGGAGCCAAATTAGAGTTTTTTGACTTTGGAGTGGAATTGAAGCAAACCCAATGATACCATGAGGTAACTAGCAACATTTTTAACCTATTCGTACTTCCTATTTCGCAATGTGGCAAAATTTTATAATATGGGTTTTACTGTTCATCCGTGGGTATTTTATTAGTTTTATTGCATGTATTTGGGTCTTTATGCGTTAGTTAGGTTATAGAAAGGTTGGGTAAGTTGTTAGGTAATTAAAAACGAGATTTTAAAAAATTTGGATAGGTGTGACAGTAATTGAGTTACTATTTTAAAGAGTCAGTAGGGTCTACTCATCAATTTCGTAAAATTGAGTCAAAATATGCTAATCTAGCTATAATGTGGGTTCATGATAATATTGTATGGATAATTGATAATAATGAGGATTTAGTCGATTTTGGGTGTTAACTAATTTTAAGAAACCCGGGTTAGCATTCATTTCACGCATACAAGTTTTATCTATAGATTTGAATCGAGTATTAATATGTTTTGATACATGCGTTTAGGCGACGGTGAGCGAGCAAAGAATCCATATGATACAATGAGAAACGAGGAAAACTAGGGAGTATATACCCTCCCTAAGTGTGAGTGAACCTATTATATTTATATTACTTAGACAATATTTTCTAATAATCTTAAATATTGGCAAAGGTTTTATATATGTTAAGTCTTTTATGTTTGATGTTGATATTTCTTATATCTATTGCTTTTATCGTAAAAGTTTATCCTCGTATGCTTTATGATAAAATATTTTGGATAAATGATGGTCGGAGGTAAATTATAACCTGAATAGCATATGTTTTACATAAATGATGGTCGTTGGCTAATTTATAAGATGCTTATACCTTGATGATGATTATATGGATTATTGTGATATTTAAGAAACATATGGATATTGACATACATGTTGATGATAACGGCCATGAGGACCGGGATATTTATTGTAGCTACAGGGTGGTAACTCGGGGGAGTCCACTTGGATATGGATACCTAGGTGAGTGGTATATATGGTAGCCTAGGATCGACCTGATAAAGAGATCGCCTAGGTAAGTAGAGGCTTTATAGGTGGGAATGGTGTATGATTGTGCTATTATGATGATGTGATGTGATTCGACACTTGTGAGTCTTATCGGGTTAGTCACGGATGTTACAACGTGACTAATTTGAGGCAAACGTCACTGGTGGACATGTTTTATATAACTAAATCATGCATTATTCTACTTCTTTGCATTTGAAAATAAATTTTTATAAATAGCATGTTTTTACTACATATAAAATCCACTAACGATCTCGGGATGCCCAGGACTAGGGTAATCGTTGAAAAAGGGAGCCAGCCCAATGATTTTGATATATGTTTTGAGTTTTCAAAGTAAGATAAATATTTTAAACCAAAGTGTTTTATGATGAGTTCAAGTTTTGTTTTTCTACTTAGGAGTTAAAGCATTATTTGCTTATATTCATTTTTAGTTCACTCACGGAATATACTCCAGTATACTCACCCTTACACACACTCTCACTCTCCAGTTTCAGGGTAAACAAGAAAGTTACGCGCATCGATTTGATGGTGATCGCTCCAGGTGCTGCAAGCATCAGGTATATGATAGGTTGACTCACATTGCATGGTTTACAGTACACTAGAGTTGTTTCATTTTTATTAATTTTATTATTAAAATAATTTGACTCTTCAAAAGTTGTAAACATATTTGTAAACCAGTTTGTGCCGATTCTTATTTCTATTTATTTGATGATGCATCTTAAAATGCTTTAATATTTGATGGATAAAATGGATTGTATATTTTGAAGTGTTTGTAGATTTGTTAGAATCATTTCGAAGTTTGGATGTTTGGATGAACTTATTTAGAAGTGTCACATAAATTTTCTTGAAACAGAATTTTGTAAAGGCCTTACCAGCTCTCAGGGCATATTCTGGATAATTGAATATCTCTTGGGTGGTCTATAACAGTTGTCACTTGTGGGATCCACAGATTGGGATGTGACACTATATCTCTTTAAGAGTCTCTGTTAGAGATATGCCCTAGAACCAATCGTGTCATATGGTTCAGGGTTATTATTTCTTTGTATATAAACTTTGTAATT
>JAVXUL010139761.1:0-14956 GCA_035590515.1 Trichilia minutiflora
TATAGTTAATTTCTATTTGGTAATTTCTTTGTTTAAAATTAATCCATCATATATTCTACCCTTGCTATTGGACATTGACTCGAACATAACCAATTTGACTCTTGGAAAAACACTCCTTGTAGATACGACACTTGGACTCACCGGATTATTCTACAACAAGACTACCTATACTTGGGTACATAATCTAATTGAGATTAAGCTACGTCAGCATTAGCATTGATGAACTTTTAAGCCACGATGCTAAAATTGCCAAGTGAAGGACAACACCTAGGAAATATGCAAAGATAGGTGCAAATAACAGTTCATTAAAGACGTCACAGATAAACAACTGGATTATTATTAAGTCAACCTTAAACCAAAAGACTCTTGTACAATTAATTAGGATACTCTAGCGTCAATCAAAGCATTGCCACGTTACCAGGCTAATAAGTTTTAAACAAAGAAGTGAAAGATGTGTTGTTTAAAACTGGAGACTATATATTGGGGGTAAAATCAGCTTGCTACTAACAACGAAAGTAAACACTTGACTACGTAGACAGGTGATCCCCATAAATCTTGATCTGAAAATTGAGACATCACAATGGAACCACTTCCAGTAGGCGATAGTGAACCTCTGTTCCCTTCATCATCTTGGACACATCATCGTTTGTACCATGTGGTCAGAACTTAGAAGCTTAAATACAACTTGGCATCATGCTTTCAAGGTTGGAGTCTTGTTAACACCCCTGACCCTGACCCTGACCCTGACCCTGACCCTAACTCGATCTGAGGAATACTGTGTATTTTTTTTTTTTGAGATAAGACTTTCATTAACACCCTGAAGCATCCTAGACAAGGCCTCAGGATCGTCTTTGCCAAGTTAGGAATCTTTATTTTTGACCTATTTCCGGCAACCATAGATCGTTAATGTTAAAAATGGGAGTATAATGGTAAAGGATGCTTACTAAGCGTTGCAGGCTAGTCTTCATCACTATTTGTATGGTACAATAATCTGCCAAGCAACTCATTGCATGCAAGTTATCCCAACAGTAGATGCTCAGTGCAATGATTATCTGACAGTTAAAAAGCTTTACAGTATATGCCAAATTTCTACTGTAAATTGCCCGGCACTCCCATTCTTCACAAAACCTATGTGAAAAAACTTGTAAGATATGGTAGTCATTATTTAAAAAAAAAGTTGATTATAACGAAAAAAGAGTTCGAGAACTTCAATCTTTGACTTACATCTTTCTTAGCAATCATTGTTTATCATCTTCGCTTCTTTTCTCTTATACATTAGGTAGTAAAAAAAATCACCATTGTTTTTTTTCAATTTCTTTTTTTTTTTCTATTCTTGCTTACTGTGGTCTTGACCCCTTACGACTTGGGCTTCGAAATTTTTTTGCCGAGAAGCTGGCATCATTATGAGATTCTTTATGTTCGTAAATTTGCAAGAATAAGAAATCATTCAAAATATCACTGTAAGATATCCAAAATCAATCTCATTGCGTCCAGGCCAGCATGACAGTCAGGTAAATTTTGTGCATTAATAGTATAAAATGCCAATTGCACATCCATATTCAATGCCAAGTAGTAAGACCAACTTTACAAACTTTTGGAAAGCTAAAAGCCCTGGCGTTCAACCTTCATGTTAATTGATGGAGAGCATAGATTGAAAAATTATTCGTAGCTTTATAATCTATAATAGTGAAATACTCAAATACTTTAATTTGTATAAATTTATGTCAGATATAGCAAGTAAATTGAGTTTTAAACTGTTATTATGCTACTTTTATATATATATATATATATATATATATATATATATGGGGTCAGGAAAGTAATAGATTGCTGGTGTTGGGAAATGTTGTTAATTTTTCTTAGAACCCTAAGAAAATAAAAATTAAAAACAAAAAATTATTAAATTCACCTTCCTTTTCATTTGAAGTTTCCTTATAACTTTTTGTTATCAGGAATCACGCAGCCCCTTGGGGCTTGTGTTTATATGGAATGGAGACAAAACACATGAACTATTTTGAAAAAAAAAAAAATTCATTTCATGTTATTTAACAGTTGTTACCATTACTGTAACTATTATTATTTTCTTTCATCCTGTGAAGGTTTTGGATTTCAGTTTTGATGCTGGATCATTCTCTTGCAGATTATCCCTATCAAATGTTGGAATTCTATGAACAAAACCACACACCACCTCAACAAAGTATTTCCACCGGAGTTCTAAAAGCTTCATCTAGTTGTTAAATAATCCAAGTACTAGTTATTCTCAGGCTGTGCGTCTTTTTGGTGAAGTGGACCCTTAAAAACCGGCATCAACTGTGCGAGTGTCTTGAGTAGCCATTAATTTCGCTGACATGGGAAATTTCACAATAGATGGCATATGCAAATGGTAAGATATGTAGTCTGCTCCGATGATATCTGAGGTTTAATTTTATCTGGGCCACTTGCTTGGCAAAATCTGAAGAGCCATGAGTTTCCTTCTTCACAAAGATTGTAGGGTTTTCATTCACGTGAGCGGATTTGAGTTATTTTTCGGCAGTCAAAAAGAATACATATAGCTTATTTAAAAATAATCAACACTGTGAACTAGAGACAATTCATCTCGAGAATTCTATGCAGATTTCCAATTATCAAAGATGCTTAAAGGGCTTCTGCGTTTCGTTTTGTACCTGTTCTCAACCTCAAACAATATCTTGTTTGTTATGATACTTTCCTGAATTGTTTGTCCTTTTGTTATTCTAAGCCTTATTTGTACACAAGAATAATGAATGAAGTATTGTGTTCTTAATATTCCCACAATAACCTCTGTATTTGTTATAATAAAATAATAGGGCTTTCAAATCCAAAATGACCAAAAAGTTTAAATCAGTAGATAACGGCTTAAACAACAGTATTAGGTTACAACTTAGTAATACTAACTGGATCTGTTATATATTAAACGATAACAGAAGGTAGAAAATAGAAAGAAATCCCCGTACAAGACAGACAAAATGAGTTTGTCACATGGAAACCATAACAAAGATAAAAGCTAAAAGGAAACCCAAACAAATTCTTGAATAAAAGTATACGACACAAAAGAATACGGTAACAAATGTAAACGTAAATCACACGACTTCTTGGTCACGCTAACAGTCTAACACCAATATTATGATAAGGTAATGATTAAAATCTTAAATTGATAGATAAATTAGCTCAGACAAATGAATCATCTGGGATCCTTGGGGAAGAGTCTCTTCTTTCCCTTTCCAGCTGAAGTAGAAGTTGCCTTTGTGCCCTTTTCAATCCCCCATCTTTGAAACAAGGGGCGCTTCGGGTTCTGCTGGGCCTTCAAACAATTTTGTCTTAAGAAACAAAAGAAAAGTTGGTGGACAATAGTACATGCAAGTTGCGAGATTTATTAATTCAAAATCATTATAAAAAAGTAATTAAAAAAAGAAAAAAATGCATATTAAGTAAGTTCCTAAGCATGACTTTCATCAGTACATCAATCGATGTACATGAGCATGTCATCCACAAGGAAACCCAAATAATTGGCTGTGCTCCTCCTTCTTTGTCTCTTTCATAATTCGCATTATCATTGTCTACATTCATATGTTTCCATGCGTAGCTAATTTAAAATTAATTTTATATAGAAGTTAACAATTTTTAATATCTAAGTTGAAATTGTAATGTAAAATTTTAAATTATATATTGTGACTGTAACGTTATATTGAATATGTAATATTATGTAATATAATCAAGGTCTGTATTAAGATATGATTCGTATGTTAGACCAATGAAATCAAAGTAATATATTATATTAATGCATTCACTTTAAATTATCTAAAACATAGTTAAGATTATCCTTTGATCTGAGCTCAATTGGTTCAATGTAAATTATTATAAGTCACCAATAAACCCTAATTTGATTATAATATTACAAGTGTACGATGGTAATTTGTTGTCTTTTCATCTTCATCAGAAGTCACCAACAAAACCCTAATTTGAGCTCAAATGGAGCTTAAATGAATGAGGATATATATTTCAAAACAAAGATTCTAAATATTTCTCCTGAAACTTTTGAAGTTGAATCTAAATTTTCTTTATTTTTCCTCTAATTAATTATATCTTGCTACATCAATAAAAACCAGATCATCCCAATATTATAATTTCCATTAGCTTTAATTTTCTTGGATATACTAATTATATTCTCTGGAAAAAGATGGCCGTAGTAGCTCAACTTGAATTTTCAACTGAGCAACAAAAATTCATTTGTTATGATGTTGTTTTCAGATTCTTACAAGTTAAAATGATAGTAAGTGGGGCATAAGAAGGGTATAGCTCAACCACCCCTAAGAGTTTAATTATTTAGAGATTAAATTAAATTAACCATGCAAATTTACTTGTACCGAACTTAAAGAAATAATTCAAGCCCCACGAATTAATTACTCGTGCGATTCATTCTGTACACAAAATTCTCAGCTGCGTCATAACTGAAACAAGCTAAAGACGAATATCAGTAAACTCTTGATAAAATATCATGCTGAAAAAAGAATAAAAACATATATATAACTCATATATAATAATTATTAATTATATATATTTTAAGTGTTATTTACAATATGGCTGATGATCATAATCACCATCTCTATTGCATGTAGAGAAATGCTAAATTACTATCTATAAAAACAAAGATGTAAAGAAAAAGAAGATGCATGCAACGGACAATAAAGCAAGTCCGCTCATTATAGTTAATAACTAAAAAAGAACCAAAAAAGGTGATGGCAAATTGGCATCCTAGGTTAGCTTGGCATAGCATGACCATAAAGAGCCTCCAATATTGGCTTGATGATCAACCATGTCCATTGAATTTTCAGGCAAATTATTAGCAGATGAAGGAGAAAATTGCCGCATTCTCATGTGCACAACTTCAGCTTGTGCTAGAGCCAACTGGGTTTGCAGAGAATCAATCTGCTGCTGCAAAGAGGAGATCGCGCTGACGCAGCCGTAAACCGGGTCTCGAACCCTAGCGTTTGCTTCATACACCATTGAACTCACTGCATCGCTGCGTTGGTGTTCTGGCAATTCCTGCATATTTTAATTTGTCATGCATATAGAAAGGAAGATTAATTAGATCGAGGATGTATTCTTTTTCGGCGTAAATGTTCTTGAATCTCTGAAGGACATATCTAAGAGAATTGGATGCGTGCAAATCATCTAGATTTTATCAATGATTTGTAAAGAGTTTGTGAATAATTAAACATATGAGAGATAGTATTTCTAATTCTATAGTTTTTTTTTTCTTTTTTGCCTATAGATTATATCTTTGGTTTGTAAAGAATTTGTGAATAATTTTTGTTCAATATTTAGGTTTTATTTAAAATTATGTGATAAATTGATCCATTAACATATATAACAAAAAAAATTAATAACTAATTGATCCTTATAAACAAACAAATGTACATATAATCTGGTTAGATGGCCAATTAGCATAGCTAATGGTTAATTAATGTTCAATTAGCATAGCTAATGGTGATGTCATGCTTAGATATTCTAATAGGCGTTTTGTGATTATTATTGCTTACATCAATCACCTCTCTTTTATGTGAACAAAGTCTTTATCAATGTAACCTCTATGTTGTTAAAGCACAAAGCATAGATGATTCATAAACATATATATGCTCTCTTTTTCCAAAATCACTTTGGGCATAAGTGCTTTGAGACCAAAAGTTTGGCTCAATTCCAAAAAGCTATTTAGTGGTCATAAAGAGCAAAGCTAAACCCTCTATTTTATTAATCCATTTCCCATGTAAGAAAATTATAGACAAAGCTTCAAGTGGGTAATTAAAGCTAATTTATCATCTTTAATTATTCTCTTTACTGAGAATCACTTGGTATAAAAGTTAATAGCCTGCTTTTTGAAAACAAGAATGAGAATCCTAGTCAACTATATATATTCTGCTTAAAAACTAACTATAACTAACCACCGTAACAGACATAAAAGTTCAGAAAAGCAAATGGAAGCACCACTTTTAATTTAATACAGTTTTACCAGTAATATTCCCAATTAAACTAGTAGTTAGTAAATCTAAAATTCCATTAAATGTATAATCAAACTCGCTGCATGTAATTTGGTATGAAAGCATTAGGTTAAATTAATAACAATCAGTGCATTCTTACTTGTGGAGTAGATTGTGTACCAAAATCGAGATAGATAACTTCCAAAAACCTACCATATAATTAAAATTATACGAAGGTTTTTTTTTTTTTCAGAGAATAAATTACAAAACTATGATAGTATCCTTGTACAAACTATGAAAAATACTCATGCGTTCGTTTTTTTATATCAACAATACTAGTCATCTCAAAAATAGATTAAAAAAAATACATTTCTAACCATACGGTAAGCATTCATTTAATAGCGATTTTTTACAATTTGTAAAATTATTTACTACGCACTTCTACATTTTTGCTATCTAATAAATGCATGTTATGTCACTTGAAATGTATTTTTAGGATAACTAGCATTACTGTTTTTTACCTTTTTCGCATTGTTTGAATCCAAGAGAAAAAAAAACAACTAAAATACTCTCAAAGTGAGTATAATATTTAAGCTAATTATATGAAAAAATGAAAAAATAAAATAGAAGAAAAATTAATATTAATTTGTTACGTTACCCCCAAGAGAATTTAGCCATGGCTTAAAAGTATTCTCCCTTAAGTTGGTCACTAATATTTGAACTAGGGTGATGGTAGGTTTAATAAATTAAAAAAACTAATTTGTTAGGTTACCCTAAAAGCAGTAGCTCATTTCTTCTCTATAAAAATCTGAATAAAAGATAACCCTCCTATCTTTTCCTATTTGAAAAGAGATTAAAAGAGATAAGAAAGAAATGTAATTAACCTGTAACATCTTGTTAACATTGCTGGCACCAAAAACTTTATGCACACTTGCAAATTTCTGCGGCTCATCGGCCGGAAAATATGGTGCAAAAACACAGTCTTGTGCACATCTTCTTCGAAGAAGTTTGCATGCTGCGCATGGCGACAGTGCTCCCTGCTTCCTTCCACTCTCCATCATACTTATATATAAAAATGAAATGAGAGAGAAAATCAACAGTTTTTTGATTGGCTGAGAGAAGAAAAGAGAAAAAAAAAAGGAAGAAGTTTACAAATTGGAAAGAGACTAGAGAGGGAGAAGGGGGGGCTGGAAGAGAAGGGAAGTGGTGGTTATATAGAGGGAAAAAGAATGAAATATTTGACATCGAATCTGAAGAGGGTTCCACCAAAGAAGTAGCATTAGATTTCGCTGACAAATACGTCGTTTTAATAAGAGATCTTTTGGCCCACCTCAATTTGATATTTTGTCTCTCTTTTCTGCCTTTTTCTTTTCTCCTTTTTGCTAATCTAATTTAATTAATTAAGATTCTTAAGTAATCTTTTGGTAGATAATGTGTAGTTACTATTTTAATATTGAATTAAAGTAGAATTGGTTTCTAGTTGACAGTTAAATTTTTAGAAGCTCATATATTCTGGTAGCTTCGTTATGTTTCTAAGTAAAGTAATTGTTAATAAAATGAATAGGGATGGAAGGAAAAAATTGGATTGTTTCTAATGTTCAAGTTAATTACAAAATTTCAAATGAATAAGTAGACATTGTTCTTTCCTTTTTCCTTTTTGGGTTCATTTATTGTATTTGCTAGCTGTTATGATAGT
This sequence comes from Trichilia minutiflora, assembly GCA_035590515.1. Classification (NCBI taxonomy): domain Eukaryota; kingdom Viridiplantae; phylum Streptophyta; class Magnoliopsida; order Sapindales; family Meliaceae; genus Trichilia; species Trichilia minutiflora. The sequence continues at coordinate 7,690 of JAVXUL010139761.1, forward strand.
GATTCTACATAAATATATACAATGACGCGTGAATCTAAAGTACTTACAAAAATGAGATACAAAATTTTAAAATTTCATTTTTTTTTTTCACTAAGCCAAAAGAAAATTTTTATTAAAGATGGGTGCAAGAACAGTCAAGTAATAGAACCACCCAATAAGAGAAGAAACAGAAAATGAAATCTGGAGAAAACAGAAACCAAAGCACAAAATAAAGCAACGATAAAAAATAGGCAACTACCACCATCCAATAAATATAAAAGCTTTATGCATCCCTACTTTTGCTAGAGAATCAACCATATCATTAGCTTCATGTAATATATTGGCCAAATTAACATTGCCAATCTCCAACAGAAAAGAATCAATAAAGGCAAAAATTTTCCAAAGCCTCCAAGATCTGGAATTAGCTTTATATAAAATTTCAATTTATATAATAAAAGATACATTATTATCAACAAGTGCCAAGTATGAAGATAGTAGTAATTAATAATTAATTAATTCATAATAATTCGTGATAATGTACTGTTATCTACCCCATTAAATAAGATACATATTTTATATTTTAATTTTGTAAGTATAGTATAGTTTGAGTGTTTCCCGTACCCATTCACACTTTCTCCACATACTTATATGATATCACGCGTGTAATGATTTTGTTAGGATTACTTGTGGGTTACAGATGACAAAAATTTATTTTTAGAAAAAAATGTAAATTTTTTTTATAAATAGTCAAAATTCTCTCGATGGTTAGAATGCCTACGGAACTCTGTCCTTTAAAGTCAACAGGTTAACAGTATTTTTCTTTTTGATTTATACTTTTGTTGGGGATCTTAAGGTAATGATTACATATTTAATAATCAAATTTGTCCAATTACAATTTTATCAAGTTCACATCATGGGCTACTCACATGATTCTAGTTATCATTATTTTCCCCTCAAGCAACGCGTTAATCATATACTTCTCTACTTCTACCTCTACCTCTTTTCTTTAATGCAAATTGAACACATTTTCCTAATTTCACCAAAGTTTTAAACCAATTAAAAACTATCAAAATTGGCCAATTTTGAATTTTGTTACATAATAACATGGTAGACTTCAAATTAAGAAAAGCAAAGAAACACATTTTTCTTATTTTACCTTAATTTTAATCTAATTCAATTTTACAAAATTGTCAAAATTTGATTTTTGTTACATAATAACATGGTAGACTTCAAATTAAAAAAGGAAAGAAAAACATTTTTCTCATTTTACCTTAGTTTTAAACTAATTCAAAATTTACTAAATTGTCAAAATTTGAATTTTGTTACATAAATAACACTTCCCAATAAAAAAATAAAGAAAATTATCAGAAGTTTATAAAAGAGAAAGATAAATTTACATGTTATTTGAAGTTTTAAAGGTGGAATTAGATATAAATTTGACTTATGATAAATCCAATTCTTATATTAAAGTCTAGGTTATGCTCATAATTTAAAGTTATCACGTTTTACACCATATTCTCTGTATGATGATTAAGTTTTAACTAGAAGAAGTTATTCTGTCTACATATAAAAAATTAAAATTATTTAATACATTAATTTTTTTTTACCAACTATTCGTTGTGCTTTTCGTGCTAATATTATCATGATAGTATTAGGCTTTTGTTAATTATGTCCAATATATTAATAATAAATTCAAGCTTAAATCTCAAGAATTAGTTATATATATATTCTGTGTAATGATTAAGTTTACTATCTTGAAGTTGTCTTATCTACACATAAAAAAAATAAAATAATTAATACATTTATTTTTTGACTAACGTTAATAAATACATGTGATTTCTTTGTGCTTTTCTTACTAATATCATCATGATACTAGTAGACTTTTGTTAATTATGCCACACATGTTAATCATAATTTCAGGCTTAAATCTCAATTATAGAGGAGTTAAATCATTCTAGAGTAAGTGATGTTAGTCCCATATATGAATTCTTTATATATATATATATATATAAAGAAATTAATCGAGTTACTGCTAAGTTATTGCTAGTCCTCTATTGTTATACCATGTGACTATAGTCCACCCAATGCATAATTATTGATAAACACCTATATATATCAATCAAATCAATCAAAATTAATTATTTTGAATTTCGATTTCTCCTTGACAAGATAGTTTCCGTTTTCTTTTTTTTTTTTTTTTTTTTTTTAAAATTTTAATTTAAGTAATTTGATTTAATATCGTTTCCGTTTTCGTTCTTTTTTTTTTTTTTTTTTCTTCAAATTTGAAACAAGACAGGGGTAGGCTATGGTACATTCAATATACGTAAAATTATAAATTATAATTTTTTGTTATGCACATCAAATTTTTTGTTATTTTTCTTTATTAATATATTAAATTTAAAAACTAATAGTTATAATTATAAAATCTTGGTAATTATATTAAAAAATTATAGATTATAATAAAAGAATTGAGAATTAATATAAAAATTAATTATTATTCACTGATGAGGTTCTTAATTCAGTGCCACAATTTAAAAGATGCATCTCTTTCAAAGCCTCATGGGGTTGGAGGTTTTTATACATACATAAAAAGCTTTCATTAACTGAATGTTTAATTAAAAAAATTAATTAATTAATCAAAAGTGATAACTAATAAACAGATAAGAACATATTGGGACATTTGATTCTTGAGAAGGACCTAAATCTTTAAAAGAAAATAACTTAAAGAAAATGTACTATCCCTAATTGAAACAAGTAGGTAGAGTTGAGAGCTCACAATCTCTTGTCATTTGGTCCTCTTATCAGATAATTTGTTAACTTTTTTATGATCTTTTCTAAAATATTTATACTCTCTAACTGTTAGTAAATAATGATAAAATTACAGATTTGGCTAAAAAAGGTAAGATTCTTGATAGTATTGATTAATTGAATGATAAATACTTTACAAAAATTCTGATTTATATATTTATAAATTAAAAATCAAATAACTAATTTTGTTTGCTTCATTTTCTTAATTTAAATATATGGATACACAAGGTTAGATCCTGGCAATAGCTTTTACATACAAGCTTACATGGAATTTATGTAAAGAAATTGAAAGCATATATCAAACTCTTTAAATACATACTGATTAATCACAAGTGATAAGATGATACAACACATCACTATTGACAAGATGGGAATCAAAATAATTATAAAACAAGTAACACACGAACTAATAATTTGATTGGAGAAATTAAATTAAAATTTTGTAAAATAAAAAGTTTGAATTATTATTTTATTAATTTCATAAATATTATTCAATGATCGATACTCTGGGGCAGGCAGGTAACATCAACGAGAGTGAGTGCTTTGACATCGATATATTTAGTTCCACTAACTCTAGTGCATGAACGATACTAATAATTAATTAACAAGATGTTTAAGACTAATTTAGTTTAATTGTCAAACTTTAATTGATTCTCTCGATATTAAATGGATATGATTTTTATATAAAATGTATAAAGTATAATCTAAAAAATTCATAAAATATTATATCAAAGAGCCCACGCCCGTTAACTTAAGCTATTGTCTTTAACGTATAAGACATGTATATGCAAAGTATATGCAAAGCAGTTTCCAAATTAATTAAATCATTTAGATCAACTTTACCAACTTGCACGTGTACGTAGGTGGGTCGGTATATATGTATAAGTCACGAATTTCAGTGACCACAATGCTGGTATGTTTTATACTTAATAACTTTGATTTCAGTATCAATTAAAAGATTATAGGTATACGTTTGTGGGTATATATGTACTTATTTTTCTAGGGTTATGGTGGAAGATTTTTCTTATGAATTAATTATTGAGAAAAAATATATTCATTAATTCCGTAAGACTTGAAAAAAGAGAGCCCTGACCACTAGGCTACTAACTAGTAAATGCCCAAACAATAATATTTAAATGATTTGACGGTTTGGTTTAGGTCAAGTCTCTCATTTAATAAATTTGACAAATTGATCCAAACATTACTATTTCATATTTAAAAGCAAAAATATTTAAATAATTTAATATTATGTAAATTTAACAATAAGCTTTTTCTAAATTGAAAAAACACACAAGCTTAATTGTTTGATATAGTTTTTTTAAAATTATAAAACTATGTGATGTTGTCATATTATGTAATTCTTAACAAACAATAGTAGAGAATTTAAAGTTATTGTATCTCAAACTTGAATAAACCCTAATTCTCTCATTTTATTTTTAACCTGTTTTTAAAGATAATTATTTGACATAAAGCATAAGTGGAGTTGCAAGAAATTAACTTCTACATTCGCACTGCACAGTGAATGAATTATACACACAAGTTTGCAAGATTATGGTCATAAGCAGGCTTCTCAAGTTATAGATGGAAGTTCTTATGCTTAACAGTGAGTTTTTACAGTCATCTCATATCTTCAACGTGTTTTTTTTCCCCCTCAGCTTCTTTACAAGTTACAAATAAATGATATTCAATTTCTTTTGATTATATTTCAAATCATGTCCTTTGACTGTACAACCTGTAATGTTACAAGGGCTATATTTCAATTTTTCCTAAGAGCATAACGCAAGTTTTCTTAAAATGTTAAAAGGTTGACCATTAACCCATTTATCAAAATTAGGGATTGCATGAAGAATCTATCTTCTAATGTCTAAAACTTGCAATCTAAAAATTAAAGCAACTATTATCATGTCTACGTAAGTGGGGAGTGTGGAGCACAATGAAGCAAGCAAAACTCTCTTTCTTATATGATTTCCACTAATGCAAGAGAATTTTATTAATTTTTAGTCATAAGGTTTATGTCATCTTAAAGATGAAGATAAGATATGCCTAGAGATCTCCATACAAGAAAACAAGACTGGTGTGACAAAATTGACTAGCTAACTTAGCTTGTAAAATTTAAGTAATTTAATTGACTCTTAAGTGAAACAAAGCATAGTTAGTCATGGATCAATTAATCAACGTAGGGTTGGAAAATTTTGCAAATTAGTGTACGTTTGAGTTCATTGAATATATTGCAATTTTGAAGTCACAACTATTTTAGAATAGAATTATATTATCTATTAAAACTTATTTTTAAACATTATTATTTGAATCTTACTTACAACGTTAAAATTTTAAGTTTAATGATAATTTAATATGGTATTTGAATCAATATTTTATGTTCAATCGCTTGCTTATTATCTTTTATCTTAATTAATTTTTATTTCTTCAATTTCAGCCGTTTGGATTTCATTATTTTTACAATTTTGGGTCTTCGGACTTCTTAATTTTTTAAAATTGATATGATTAAAAAATTAGATCATATTTTACTTGGGACGATTATGCTAAGATTTGTTTTCAAATACTATTATCTATTAATACCACTATAAACTTTTAGATTTAGCAAAATTTAATAATATTAGTGAAAATATTAATTACAACACTAATAATTAAGATTATTAAATATTTTTTAATTTTTTAAAAGTTAAATAGAAATCTGTAATACAAACTATATATTCTAAGCTTTGGTTTTCGGTGATTACATGGTGGAGGGAGTTTTATACGAAGTTGACACTACGAAGGACGTGTATAGCTTCCCGATGCTTCAAAAATTATTCAACCTCAGCCATCTAGTCCCCAAGAAGGAAAGAATGAGAAGAAAAATTAAAAGAAGACGAATCTTTCATCCTTCTCTAATGACCCACGTCAAGTAATATCACAGGTTACTTTAAACCATAGCTATCAAGTATAAACAATGGGCGATTGGACCGAATATGAATGGAAATTTGTTTGTCCATTTTTATATATTGCGACGCATAAGGCCAGATAGGAGATGGATGATTAGAAATTGCTTAACTCTCATGCCAATCGACACACGCCTATTCTCAAATTAAGAGTCAATAAATATCGTAATGGAAGAAGATAATTTCCCTTTAACGAAGGGAAGTTTTACCAAACTAAACTATATACGATGACATATACCCAACTTCAATAAATCCACATTAAGAAGCATTAATTTCTTAAATTAGTAATATATCTCCCTGATTTTTTTATCAAAAATTATTATTGTAATCACTTTTTTAAAAAAATCGTCAAGGAGGTGACTTCTCCCTTAAAAAGTTCGACCCAATTAAATTGTTTGTCATAATAATTACGAATTCTATTAGCAGAATTATGTTAGGTGACTCAAGTTTCAGTAGGTTTATGATGTATACATATATATATGCTTATGCTAGTGTTTTACTTTAAAGGCAAAGTTAAGTAAAATTTACATATTCTTATATTAATATTTAATATTTTAAAATTTATTTTATAATAATTATGGTTTAAAGTCATTATACAACAATATCAAACGGAATATAAACCAAATTAATTCAATACAAATTTGGGGGTTTTCGATACTTATTTTCAAGTGCTTATTGCAAACATTTGGAGACAAATCCCATGGTCATATCACGTCGCCTGGAGGCAAATTAATTTTGTCTATCTGTGGGTTCCATTGGACATTTCTTCTGTCTTAATCCACCGAAAGCCTGTAAGCAGTTCTTAATTAAACCTCCTATGCAGATGCAATGAAACACACGCAATAATTTAATCAGTTAATTATTAGTCTTCCCTAAATTATGAGGTCATGATTCTCTTTGTTAACTGTTATATGACGTGAGAAAATAACATTTTATGTATAATATTGGGCTTGGTTCCACGTAGTAGAAAAAACGAAAAGGATGACTACGATGCCATTGAAGAAAATGAGGGTAGTTAAAGAATTAGGGTTTTCTGTATATTGATGTTTCATTAACCGATGATCAACAATTAAAGCCTATAACTATTTGGGATTATTATGCTATAGAATTGAGACAATTGTTAATTAGCCAAGAAATTTTGATCAGCAGCTCGATTAATTGCCTCCCTAAAACTATGAAAACAATAAACTTGAAGATGTTTCATCTGCAGCAAGTAAAAATTAATAAAAAATAAGATAAAACATGTAATATGTGAGTAATATTATTTATCTCCGTATAGTGCTCTTTATATATATACCGAAAGGGTTAAAAGAGAAATATTGATGAGATATAGAACTATGTAATGAATACTACATTTTTTTCATAAATAAGAGAATAAAATTTAAATATTTATTTTTCTTTATGTACAAAGAGAAATCTCTTTAAAAAGACATTTCACCTGATTTGATTTGCATGTTGTCTTTTTTTTTTTTTTGAAATGCATAGGAGTAAATTATTTAAAATAATGTTCAACATACAACCAACTCTCCAACCCCAACAGA
>JAVXUL010139772.1:0-14956 GCA_035590515.1 Trichilia minutiflora
AAAAGAGGGAAGAAAGGGGGGTACGTAGGCAGCTTGGGTTTCTCCCCAAGTCCAGTCACAAACACAACCAAAACCGATCATCGCCTCAAGTTCGAGGACAGGAAAAAGAAGAAAACCTACTGGTGTAGGAAAAGTCACCGTGACATTTTCTTGCATCAACATAAGGTAAAGTAAAGAATAAGTAAATATTTAATTTAAAAGAAAACCTTACAATTAATATACATATTTATAAAAGAAAAAAACACTTCTAAGAAAAAGTTTAAATGAAAACATTTTATTGATTTTTAAAAGTATGGCTTAATAATAGAAAACATTAGGCCAGCCATTCTTTTCGGTAGTTACTCTGGCCCTAAGTAAGCCCGAGACCATCAATGAATTTCTATGTAAGCAAAAACAATAATCTTTTTATTTAAAATTTTATTATTTATCATATGAGTAAAATTATGCATGCATTTATTTAAGATACTAGATCATCACTGACGTTAATCTCAAATAGTCATGTACTGATATACATGACTTTATTTGACACAACTCACAGGTGGGCAATCTCAGTCTCACACATCAATTAATTTCATTTCCTTATATTTATCCCACCTATAGTCTACTCACTTAGATGACCTCTACCTAAATTCGCCTTAGGCTATTACCTTGTAGTTATAGTCAAACAAACATCTTGACTTTCAAGGCCACATCACCAATGTATATCAATATAAAAACTCAAAACAATAATCATATCGTTCAAATAAAGATTTATAAATTATCTAATATATATGCTAGAATGATTGTCAATATCAATAATTTCGTTTCTCATTAAGCCTCCAGTCTAAATCAAACACAATATACAATACTCATCATATTATTCATACATATATACATTTAAACTGAAAATAATAAATAAGTAAAATAATTTCATAAAACATTTAAACAATTAAATTTATCACATATTTTAAAACAAGGTGAAGATATTTTAAAATGTGTTCACTCACAGCTTAAGGAGACTATATACTCTTTATTGTTCCTCCAAATGTGCGAGCTTCTCTCTGGAACACTTTGTGCCTAATTATACAAATAACAACATATATATTAATTCTAAACTTTATTTATAAATAAGATAACCTATATACAATGTTTATGAAATCTAAAACAAGTTTTTCCTAATTTTCATTCATTTATCGAGAAATCGAAACTAATTCGATAAAATTTTTCTTACAGTTTATTTCCTTCCCTAAAGTTAATTTTCAAATTTTTAACAATTAAATGCCTAAATTATTTATTTTACTAATTGATTAGTGTGATTTAAAAAAAATCATCAAAACTGACCAATTTTCGTAAATTTTCTAATTGCACAGTGTCGTATTTAGTATTTATTTATACCTATTTTATTGATTTCATAATTTGACAATCTATTCGTGAATTACACCACTCTACAGTTTAATTAACATAATTTAAATCAAATTTTTGCAATTAAAGCAAAATTTATCAGATGAATAGTAAATCCTAATTTAATAATCACACGAAATTATACAAAACTAAAGCTATAAAAGGTTAAGAAACTCACCAAAAGATTGAATTTTACCCTATAAAACTTTAATTACGACAAATTAGAGAAAACCCTAATTTCGTGAGCAATACTCGAATTTTTCTTAACATTTTTCTGACTCTAAGCTCCCCCAAATCAATGAAATAAGGCTTGAATAATGATAAAATAGTGAAGTAGTTTTGATTTGAAGGAACAAATCGCAATTTAAACAGTCAAAAAACGAAGAAAAATTGGAAAGGGAGGGGAAGGAAGCAATTCGGTGGCAGAGAAGAATGATCAATTCCCTATTGTGCAGGCATATATATAATGTCATAGGAAAAACCGAAGTGTCTTTGGTGAGAGAGAAAGAATAAAAATGCATGTAGAAGCCTAAAATATTGGGGCTCTACACTGTTAGCTCTACTCTGGTTCCTCATCAGAATAACGATACGTCCTAAAGGTTACAAGCTCCTTATATCCCTTTGAAACATCTCAAGATAATGATCTACCATCTACGAGGTTTGCATCTCCTCATCTAAGTGACTAGGATAGTTTTTTATCCTATTCCTTCTAGTAGAAAAACAGTTTTATCAGGAACAACCATGCTCTGAAACAAAACTGAGCCAATGAGGTTCTTAGAATATATCAAGGAAAGAGTTAGATCTTTAATTTTAAGAGAAAATAGTATTAAAATGATAAAAAAAACTCTGCTTTCTTAGAGTTTTAACATTCTATTTATAATAAAAAAATTAATTAAATTATAATATTGTCCTTCAATCTCAAAAATAAAATAAATAATATAAAATGCAAAAAAATATTAATCCTCCACTTGTTCGCAAATTCTCTGCTCTTGTCTTTTTCTTGGATCAAATACTATGATTTAAAACAAAATTCACTCAATACTAATTTTTGATTTCCTCCTTAAAAATTTTTACTTTAACTCATGCATCATACACTTTTTACAATATAGAAAAGTATATTTTTGCCACCCTTCAAAGATGTTAAAATGAACCAAAGAATATATTATGCTTTCGAATGGAATGAGAAAGAGAAGCAAAAGGGTTTACCGTAAGCAAGTCTCAAATTTGCCACAAATAGCCGATCCTAGTATGGCAGGTGTTAAAGTGCTAAATTTGACCATACTGGCGTAGGCTTTGGCTTGAGGCCTTATGCCAGATATGAGTGGACATGGGTATGTGAGAGCGCATATGGGTAGAAAGTAAGGCAGGGTTATAATACTACTATAAGCATGACAACAAGGGCGCAGGCAAGAGAGGCAGGTGCCATGACACAAAAGTGCGCCACACTCAATGAGGCACATACAACGGATTGCATAGGCCAAGTGCATGCATAGATGATGCAAGCATATAAGATCATGGGCACGACATACTCAATGAGAGCACATGTGACAAACTGCATGGGCTAAGTGCACACACAGAGAATGTAGGCACATAGCCACGAGAGAGAACCACACTCAATAAGGGCACATGCAACAAGCTGCATGCGTCTAGGAGTAAGGTTGCACCACAATCCATTGGCGTACGCATTAGAAATACGGGCACAGTTATTCGAGGAGGTGTGCAAGAACAGAGGTGAAGGGATGCAGCATAACAGATATACATGCACGTATAGGGGCAGCTTGTAGGTGTCACTAGAATGTAAGGCATTGAGGCCAAAGGCACGATATTTGATAGGCATTGGCCTATACTATTAGGCAATGACCCTAGACTGCCTAGGAGGGTATAATACAAGGGATGCATAGGAAGCTAGGATATTGTAGATATTCAAAAGTGAAGTGTTAGGCGAGGGCTAAAATCTCTGAGAGATGAGGATTCAGTAGTGCAACGAACTATGCCACCATAATTAAGATGAGTGTCAAGGTATGTTAAGCTTGTGGAGGGGTAGTTAAATTATGCTTCTAGTTAGGCTTTTAGTCATAACAGCTGGGTGTGGGTGGTAAGTGGGGATGTGGCTCGTCGTACAAACTAGTCTATGAGCGATTGGGTGCAGGTGGTAAAGTAAGGGGCTTGCTGTGTCCTATAAATCGATCGAGGACTAAAGTTGTCCTCCTAATGAGCCCAAGACAGGGTAAAACCAGCGTAGTATACTGGAGTTGGCACGAGACTTACCTTGGGCATTGGGACGCCAAAAGAAGTAGATGACATGATAAACTATGTCATCACACCCTAAAAGAATGAAAGTATAATATTCGCTCTTCAACTGTGGCTAGAGTCGTAAACCTATATATGCCAGACCTACATATATAGGATTGCCTGGTAGCACATCTCAATCATATCTATCATGAGTCAAAATCATCGTCGGTATGGCTGTGAACCCCGTATTTAAACCTTAAGGGTATAATTATAATTTCACACTTTCACTATTTATACATTCGTATCCATTTCGTACACCGTGCATGTGTGAGCATGATTTCATAACTTAGTTCGAGAATTTGATTGGTTAAGATAGAGTTTTAGGATCATAAATGCAGGGACCTCAATATAATTAAAAGTAAGTTTTACTTTGAGTGGGACTCTAATAATATTTTCTAGTTAAGTGAAGGATTTAGGAGAAAATATACAATTCGTTCGAACAAATAGAACATTTCGTTCGAATGAAAGGCAGATCGTTCGGACAAAATTTAGAGGAACTCTCTGAAAAATTTTAGTCCCAAATTTATCCGATCGAATGGTAATTCGTTCGATCTAATTGATAGTGTCGTTCAAACGAATGTTCGATCGTTTGAACAAAAATTTTGGGAACTCTCCGACTTTGAAAATGCCAGATTCGTTCGACCAAATCAATATAAATGATGATTTTACCCTCATTCTAAAAGTTTCTCTTTAAGAAAATTTAAGAACAAAAGATAATTTCACCCTAATTTTTATAAATAGGGGAGCTGAGCCGTTTTCCCCTCATTCTTCTTCTCTTTTCCTTCGTTCTCCCCTCTCTACCATTCTCTCACTACTCTTCTCTTATCTCACTAGAATCTTGTTGTATTTTTGATCTCTCATCACCAATCATTTCTATTTTTTCATCTCTAGCACTCTGCGAATTTTGATTTGACGTTTGGAGTGTAGAAACAAAAATGAAGAACTAGTAATTTTATTTTAGGGTTTTTTGAGTTTGAGACAAAATCAGAGCAAACCAACCATATCACGAGGTTCGTAGCATCATTTTTAAGCTATCTGTATATTTCATTTCGCGTTTTATCAATTTTAATTCGTATGAATTTTACTGTTTATCGTAGTAGATTTCGGTAGTTTTGACGTGTGTATTGTGATTTTTATATGTTAGTTAGATTGTAGAATAACCCAACAAGTCATTAGGAAGCCATAGATGTAATTTAGAGGAAATGGATAAATGTAAATAGTAATCAAAGTTATTATTCTGATGAGCACATGGGGTCTACATATCTAATATGCAAAATCGAGCTAAATTATGCTTGTATAGCTATAATGTGGGTTCGTGATAGAAATGTATGGGTAATTAGATAGATAACGAGGATTTTAGTCAATTTCGTGTAGTTGTCTGATTTTAAAAAAAAACGAGTTAGCATGTATTGCATGCATTCGAGTCTTTTGCATATTTTGAAATGCGTATTCATATATATATTTAGATACATATGTTTAGACGACGATATGCGAACGAGGTATCCGCGTGACTTATCGAGGAACGAGGAGAATTAGGGAGTGTATACCCTCCCTAAGTTGTTAGTTGACACTTTTACGTTTTTAATGTTTTAAAACGACTTCTAATGCTCATATATATATATATATATATATATATATATATATATACACACACAAACACACACACCTGTTTGTTTATTATATGGCCAGAGAGCCAAATGATTTTAGTTGGTTTATTAGCATATATATGTTGTATATGATTTATGGCTTTGAGCCTGTAAAACCCGTGTTTAGACCCCTAGGGTACACCTGTTATTTCTTATTATTTTCGTTCATGAATTTGCATTCATTTTATATCTTGTGCGCATGTGGATGAAATTCTATGTTTATTTGGGAAATTGGATTGGTTATAGTGAAGTTTCGAGAATGAAAATGAGATAGTGTACAACTTGTTCGAATGAATACAGAATTTGTTCGAGCAAATCGAGCAATTCATTCGAACGAATCAAGGAGGAACTCTCTGGAAATTATAAAGCCGAATTCGTTCGACCGAATAGCAGTTCGTTCGACCAAATTGATCATTTCGTTCGAACAAATGATCGGTAGTTCGAATGAATGAGTGGGGAGCTCTCTGACTTCGAAAGTGTCAGATTCGTTCGACCGAAAGGTAAGTTCGTTTGATCAAATTGTAGTTCATTCGAACAAATCTTGTGATTTGTTTGATTGAATGCTTTGTTCGTTCGATCGAACAGGTGCGAAATAACGATTTTATTCACTTCTAGAAGATTCTTCTTTGTATTTCTTAAGGGTAAAATGGTAATTTCACCCTTAAGTTTATAAAAAGGGGGCTACATGGCTGGATTGCACGGTTCTGCTTCTTTTCTTCCTCTTTCTCCTTCATCTCATATTCTCTCTATTTCTCTCTCTAGGTTCAGCCATATTTGGCTCGAAATTTGATTTTTCTCTGTCAACGAGTTGCTTTCTACGCGTCTAACTACCCGGGAGCGTCGATTGGTTGATTTGGGTGCAGAAATCGCAAAGAGGAGCTAGGGTTCTAGAGAAAATATTTGAGATTTTTCGATTTTGAGGTAAAATTAGAGTAAACTGACCACACCATGAGGTTCGTAGCTTCGTTTCTAACTCATCTGCATATTTGTTTTGTATTTTTAGGCAATTTAATTCATATGGGTTTTACTATTTATTTGGATAGGTTTTGGTAGATTTTACACGTGCATTATAGTTTTCAAATGCTAGATAGATTGTAGAATAGCTCGGTAAGATGATAGGGAGCTAGAATATAATTTGGATAAATTTGGTGAGTATAAACAGTAACTTCGATTACTGTTCCGACATGTACATGAGACACACTAGTCAGAATCATGTATACTAATCAAAATGAGTTGGTTTAGCTGCAATGTGGGTCTGTGTTGATATTAATTAGGTAATTCGAGGTTCAACGAAGATTTTAGACGATTACGCGTAATGATCTGAATGTTAGAAACCCAGAATGGCATGTATTGAACATATTCAAACTTTTATATATATTGATAATATTTTTATACGTGTGCGATGGTTCGAGATTGAAGTACTCGCGTGAGTCACCGAGGAACGAGGAGAACTAGGGAGTGTATACCCTCCCTAAGTAGTGAGTGGACATCTTTTTATTCTATCTTCTTATTTAAATGTTTATTTTCTTTATAAATAAAATAATATGCAAATATTTATAAATGTTTTCTCATTACTCTTGAAATATATAAATGTGTATATACATGTGTAATATATGATTTTGAAATGGATTTCATAATGGTTTTCTATTTTGGGATATGTTTTGTATGATGATATGGCCAGTGGGCTAGATTTATATTTATTATGTGATATTGCGGCCAATGGGCCATGTTTTGTGATTATGATGATGATATGGCCTGTGGGACAAGATTTATGACTATATGTATGGGTGTTAACGACCTTGTGAGCCGGTTTACTGTAGCTATAAGGTGGTAGCCTGGAGAGAGTTCACTAGGATGTGGACCCCTAGATGAGTGTTATGTGATAGCCTAAGATGGGCCTAGGAGAGAGGTCATCTAGGTGAGTGAAGGGTGCATAGGTGGACCATTATATGGTTGTAGTGGTATTGTGAGACGGATGGGATTTGTCCACCTATGAGTCTCATCGAGTTAGTCACGGATGTCACCCCGTGTCTACTCGAGGCAAATGTCAGTGTTGGGTACCTTTTTCTGATAAACTTGTATATTTTAAACTTTTGCATTTTAAATCTATTTTGAAAATAGCATGTTTCTCTGCATACAAAATCTACTGACAGTCTCGGAACACCGTGGGTCAGGGTAGTCACTGAGAAATGTGCCAACCCAATGATTTTCAATAGATGATTTGAAAATCTAGAATAACAGCATTTTCTTCGTGTTTAACAGTTTTAAGACTTTTATTTTTACTTATTAACTAATTTCTATTTGACTGTATACATAGACATGACGTTGTTGTATTTTTATTTCATTCACTCACGGAGTATATTTCCGTATACTCCCCCCCACCCCACCTTTCAGCTTCAGGGCAAGCGCTAGGTTGAGCTTAGGTGGTGGTGATCGCTCCAGAATTGAAGGTTCAGGTATAGCCAGATCGACTCATTATGTAGAGTCCTTAATCCACTGGTGGTCATTTTACTTTTCTTTTGTTTATGAGTATTTTATGAATGAGAAATAGATTTGTAATAAATACTTGAGCTTATTTTGGGATGGATTGATCCTCACGGATTTTAATTGAACATGTGTTTTTATTGATTTACGCATACTCATATATATATATATATATATTTGAAATGATGTGGCTTTACTTTATTTATTTGGAGTTTAGGTGTTAGATTGGATTGATTTGGAAGTGTTTTGGAAATTGATTTTTGTGAATACCTTACAGGCCTACAGGTTGTATTCTATGTGATTGAGTACATCCTGGAGGTCTGTGATCATTGTCACAAGTGAGACCCGCGGGTTGGGGTGTGACAGAGCCCATTTTGAATATGTTATGCTTTGATATTGATTTTATATAATGATATGGCCAGTAGGCTATGTGCTGTGATTTATGATGATGATATGGCCAGTAGACTAGGATTTATGTTTGTATATTGGTGATAACAGCCATGAGAGTTGGGTTATTTACTGTAGCTACAGAGTGGTAACCTGGGATAGAGTTCATTGGGATTTGGACCCCTAGATAAGTGTTATATGTGGTAGTCTAGGGACGACCTGGGAGAGAGGTCACCTAGGTGAGTGAAGTCTGCACAGGTGGGACTGATATATGATGATTATAATATTGTGAAGGAGATGTGATTTGATCATCTGTGAGTCTCGTCGAGTCAGTCACGAATGTCACCCTGTGGACGCTCGAGGCGAACGTCAGTGGTAGGTGTATTTTTTGAAAAATCCTGCACATTCTATTTTTTGGATTTAAATCTATTTTTATAAAATGGCATGTTTGATCTACATACGAACCCACTGACGATCTTGGGATACTTAGGGCCAGGGTGGTCTCCGAGGAGTACAGCCAGCCCATGACTTTTGGTATATATTTTGGAGTTTTCAAACGAGAAAAAATGTTATTCATTAAACTAGTTTACATGTACTTATTTATTTATATTTATCTTTCATTCACTCACTGAGTATACTCCCATATACTCACCCCCCTTCACTCTCCAATTGCAGGTTCGCATAGTTAGTAACGAGTGGTGGTGGTGATTCTTCTGGGATAAAAGATATCAGGTATATGCTATATCGACTCACCATACATGATTCGTAGTCTACTGGAGTCTGCTATTTTATTCTATTTTATTTATGAATCTTTTATAAAATAAAATAGAATTTATAAAAAATGTTGCAATATATTTTGGGATAGATTGATCCCCAACTATTTGTATATTGATAAACCTTTATGGGTTGATTTAATCACTTTGAAGTGTTTGTGGATTGTTATAGAAATATCTGGAGTTTGGGTATTTAGTTGAAAACTATATTGGAAGTGTTTAATTTATGATTGATACAGGTTTTTATAAAGGCCTTACAGGCTCACAGGGTGTGTTCTGGTGATTGGATACATCCTTGGAAGTCTGTGGCGATTGTCACATATAAGACCCAGGGGTTGGGGCATGACAACTTTAGTGGTATCAGAGCTTTTGATTTTAAAATGGTTTTGAAAACACCCAAAATTGATTTTCAAACTATATTTTTGAAATTCTGTGCATGATTTTGTAGTTTTTGAAAGTTTTCTAGTGGACTAGGTGAGTCGAGTCATAGAAAACCTCACTACCATGTTAAATAGGTATATTTGAACTCCATGCTCTTTTTGTAGTGAAATATCTTCGAGACCTAGACGAGGTCATGGTAGATCACGAAGAAAGGAAGTGCCTAACGTAGAAGAGGTTACGTTGTATATGCCTCAGCCAGAACCGGAGGAACAACATGAACCTCCTCTACCCCAATACCAGTAACCAAGTATAGGAATGCCTTCGAATATGACTCCCGAGCAATTGGCTACCTTCATGGCATATTGAAGTGCTCAAACCGTAGAAGCATCTAGATCGGCTCGAAGTTTTCCAAACTGATCAAAGAGATTTGACAGTTGGGAAGTGTACCTTTTAGAGGTACTACAGATGCAGTAGAAGCCAATCGATGGTTTAGAAAGCTAGAGGGTAACTTGAATGACATAGAGCTGGAGGACAGGTACAAGTTAAAGGTAGTTGTCAAGTTGTTAGAGGGTAGTGCAGCTACTTGGTGGGCAAATATACAAGCTAGAGCCTCTGCACAATTGACTTGGGACAACTTTGTGCAAAAATTTTGAGACTAGTACTATAATCCTTTTCACTGTAATCAGAAGAAGCAAGAATTCCTTCGATTAAAACAGATGGGTAAGACAGTGACGGAATATAAGACCCAATTGAGAGAGTTGGTTGCGTTTGTGCCAAAATTTGCTAATGAAGAGAGCTTGTACGCCAAGTTCGAGGAAGGATTAAACTTTAAGATCCATGAAAAGATGTCACTATCAGGTAATCAAAGGTATAAGAAAATGATTCAGATGGCCCTTCGAGCTGAGAAGTTGACAGGAGAAAGAAGTTCGAGGAGTCAGTTCCAGAAAAGAAAAGATTTGAGTATACATATTGTCTCTCCATCCAAAAAGAGTCGTAGTAATTGCTCATCCAGTGGTGCCTCTGTTACAAGCCCTGCTAGTATCTCTTCATATTCTCCTCAAGGTTAAGGACCCTTGAGATTTAGATCATCAGCTCAGGGACACACTCAGGGTTCAAGACAAGATCAGAGAGTAGACAATTACAAGCAATATCATATGGAAATGTGTCCTTTACTTTCAGTATGCTACCAGTGTGGGGAGACAGAACACATCAAAAGATTTTGTCCCAAGCTAAGCAGAGTGAAGACGGGTGGTCAGACTAGCCGCCATTACTCTCACCACCAACAGCCACCAATTGAGCAAGCAGTGGCTTCTACGGGTAAAAGATCAAGAGTGAGTAGTTCATCTACAGCATCTAGTGGTGCTCAGAAAACTCAAAAGAGAGTTCAGACCAGAGTTTTTATATTTAATCAAGAGCAGGCATAGGCTAACCCAGATGTGGTGACTGGTATGGTTATAATTTTTAATCAACCTACATAGTATTGATAAATCTAGGCTCTAATCGATCTTTTGTTAATACGGTTTTAGCTTCTCAGGCTAGTATTGCCTTGTCACCTTTAGATCAAGAGATAATAGTTCATATATCGCTAGGCCAAAAGTTATTGAGAAAGACAGTATTTAGAGATTGTGCTGTGGTTGTAAATGGAGTTGATCTGGTAGCAGACTTGATCCCTTTGAGGATGGAAGATATTGATGCGATACTGGGGATGGATTGGTTATCCAGGCATCGAGCGACAGTGGATTGCTTTTTTAAGCAAGTTATATTCAGAGAACCCAGGGGATCGAGGAGTATAATATTTTGTCTAACAGTATGATTTTTGCTTTAGAAGCCCAAAGATTTATGAGAAAAGAGTTCCAAGGATATCTGGTACATGTTGTAGATATCACTGTATCCAAGTATAGAGTTGATCAAGTTCTGATAGTAAGGGAATTCCCAGACGTATTTCCATATGAGTTACCAGGAATGCCACCACAACGAGAATTCAACTTCGACATTGATTTGATTCCTGATACTATGCCAATTTTGATGCCGCCTTACCGTATGGTACCAACTAAACTCAAAGAATTAAAGGTGCAGCTTTAAGAGCGATTTGATAAGGGTTTTATCAGACCGAGTATATCACTTTGAGGTTCGTTAGTGTTGTTTATTAAGAAAAAAGATAGGACTTTTCGATTGTGTATAGATTATCGACAGTTGAATCAGGTCACTATCCAGAATAAGTATCCACTACCCAGAATCGATAATCTGTTTAATCAGTTGCAGGGGGCGAGTGTGTTCTCGAATATTGATTTGAGATCAGGGTACTACCAGTTGTAGATTAAAGATAGTGATATAGCCAAAACAACCTTTCGGACACGCTATGGTTATTATAAATTCCTCGTAATACCGTTTGGGTTAACTAATGCTCTAACTGCATTCATGGATCTCATGAATCGAGTATTCCATCTCTATCTCAATAAGTTTTTGATTGTCTTCATCGATGATATTCTAGTTTACTCGAGAACCAAGAAAGAATATGCTCAACTTCTGTAGATTGTACTACATACCCTGAGAGAAAGAAAGTTGTATGTGAAGTTTTTGAAATATGAGTTTTGACTTCAAAAAGTGATATTCTTGGGATATGTGGCCTTAAAGGAAGGAAATTTGTTGATCCTCGAAAGGTAGAAGCTATTGTACAGTGGAAAC
The DNA here is from genome assembly GCA_035590515.1 of Trichilia minutiflora. NCBI lineage: Eukaryota > Viridiplantae > Streptophyta > Magnoliopsida > Sapindales > Meliaceae > Trichilia > Trichilia minutiflora. The sequence goes on from JAVXUL010139772.1 coordinate 12,029, forward strand.
GACCTAAGAATGTTACAGAGATTAAAAATTTCTTGGGGTTGGCAGGTTACTACAGGAAGTTTATTGAAAAAATTTTTTGATAGCTGTCCTATTAACACGCCTAATGAGGAAGGATGTTAAGTTTGAATAGGATGAGAAATATGAATAGTATTTTTAAAAATTAAAGGATAGTCTCACCTCAACTCCGGTATTAATGCTACCTATTCCTGTAGAGGGATATGTGGTATTCAATGATGCCTCCAGATAAGGGCTAGGTTATGTTTTGATGCAAAATAGAAAGATAGTTGCCTATGCTTCGAGACAGCTCAAGAAGCATAAGGAGAATTACCCAACCCATGATTTAGAGTTGGTTGCAGTAGTCTTTGTCCTAAAAATTTAGAGATATTACTTATATAGAAAGAGGTGTCAGATTTTTATCGACCACCAAAGTTTGAAGTATTTGTTCACTAAGAATGAACTAAACCTGAGGCTGAGAAGATGGCTTGAACTAATCAAATATTATGATCTGGTGATTGATTATCATTCAGGGAAAGCCAATGTGGTGGTAGACGTATTAAGCAGACAGTCTATAATAACAGTGGCGTATGTTCGATTAGCATACCTTCTATTGTTATTGGAATTGAAAAACCTGCGAGTGACATTAGAGTGGGGTCAAGATGGTTCGATGTTAGCTAATTTCTCGTGAGATCGACTCTACGGGAACATATTAAAGAAAGACAGATGTAGGATCCAGAATTAATGAAAGCTTGCCAGAGAATTATGGATGGTAATGCTGGAAACTTCTACATCTCTTAGGATGGGGTTTTGACATTGAGAGGTAGGGTATGTGTACCCTCTAATGATGAACTGAGAAAGGTTATCCTGGAAAAAACTCACTATTCAGCTTTTGTAATGCTTCCTGGTAGCACGAAAATGTACAAGACCATCAAAGACAGCTATTGGTAGTCTGGAATGAAGAAAGACATCGTAGAATTTGTTGCCAAGTGTATGACCTATCAGCATGTTAAAGCTGAACACCAGAAGCCAGCAGGAATACTTCAACCGTTACCCATACTAGAGTAGAAATGGGAACTTATCACCATGGACTTTGTGGTAGTATTGTCACGTAGTCAAGCTAGACATGATACAATATGGGTGGTTGTAGATCAGTTGATTAAGTTTGAACACTTTTTATCCATCAAAACTAAGTATCCAGTTGATAAGCTAGTAAGACTTTATGTGGTAAAGATTATAAGGTTGCATGATGTACCTGTGATAATTGTGTCAGATCGAGATCCCTATTTTACATCTTGATTCTAGTCTAGTCTCTAGAAAGTTATGGGTACAAGGTTGAATTTTAGTTCAGCTTTCCACCCTTTGACAGATGGACAGTCAAAGAGAGCCATCCAGACATTAGAAGATATGTTGAGAAGGTGTGTACTAGAATTTCAAGGAAGCTGGGATCGGTATTTACCCTTGGCTAAGTTTGCCTACAACAATAGTTATCAGTCCAACATAAGAATGGCACCATACGAAGCTCTGTATGGAAGAAGGTGTAGAACTCCTTTATGCTAGGATAAAGTGGGCAAAAGAAAGCTAGATAACTTCAAGTTAATTAAAGTCACCACTGAGAAAGTGAAGATTATCCAAGATAGGTTAAAGACAGCTCAAGATAGACAGAAGTCATACTCGGATAATAGACGAAGAGATTTAGAGTTTGATATGGGTGAGCAAGTGTTTTTAAAGGTATCACCCTAGAAAAAAGTGATTTGATTTTGGAATCGAGGAAAGCTTCATCTGAGGTATATTGGGTCTTTCAGAATCATAGAGAGAATTGGTCCATTGGTGTACAGGTTGGAGCTACCGTCAGAAATGTAAAGGATATATGATATTTTTCATATATCCATGCTGAAGAAGTATGTGCTCGATCCTTCTCATAGTATGGGTGTGCCCCCTGTTGATTTGAGAGAGGATTTGAAGTGTGAAGTTCAGTCAGTTGCTATCCTTGATCGTTAGGAGCGAACATTAAGGAGTAAAGCCATCCCTATGGTAAAGGTCTTGTGGAGGAGTGATACTATGGAGGAGATGACTTAGGAGTCCGAGCTTTAGATGCAGCATCAATACCCCTATCTCTTTTAGTACTGGGGTACACTGAATTTTAAGGATAAAATTCTTTTAAGGGGGATAGATCTGTGAGCCTCGTGTTTAGACCCCGAGGGTCTAATTATAATTTCACACTTTTACTATTCATACATTTGCATCCATTCTGTACACCATGTACATGTGAGCGTGATTTCATAACTTAGTTCAAAAATTTGATTGGTTAAGATAGAGTTTTAGGATCGTAAATACAGGGACCATAATATAATTAAAAGTAATTTTTATTTTGAGTGGGACTCCAATAGTATTTTCTAATTAAGTGAAGGATTTGAGAGAAAATATGCAATTCGTTCGAACGAATGGGCAATTCGTTTGAGCGAATAGAACATTTCATTCGAACGAAAGGTGGATCGTTCGAATGAAATTTGGAGGAATTCCCTGGAAAATTTTGATCCCAAATTCATTTGACTAAATGGTAATTCCTTCAATCGAATCGATGGTGTTGTTCGAACGAATGTTCGATTAACTTCGAAAGTGCTAGATTCGTTTGATCAAATCAATATAAATGATGATTTTGTCATCATTCTAGAACCTTCTCCTTAAAAAAACTTAAGGGTAAAAAGATAATTTTATCTCTATTTTTATAAATAGGGGAGCTGAGTCGTTTCCCCCTCGTTCTTCTTCTCTTTTCCTTCGTTCTCCCCTCTCTACCATTCTCTCACTGCTCTTCTCTTATCTCACTAGAATCTTGCTGTATTTTCGATCTCTCATCACCAATCATTTGTATTTTTCCATCTCTAGCACTCTGCAGGTTTCGATTTGGAGTTTGGAGTATAAAAATGAAAATAA
>JAVXUL010139792.1:0-30515 GCA_035590515.1 Trichilia minutiflora
ATTTTCTTTCACTTCTCCCAACAACCCTTGCTGTTTCAAGCTTAATAAACTCTTCTCCCCTGGGTGCCCCAACCTATAATGCCATAGCATAAGTTTGTCCATCCCCTGACCTACACCAGCATTTACATCCCCAACAATCAACTCACCATCCAGAATATATATCCCATTCTGTCTAGAGGCTTTCATCAACACCATGGACCCTTTAGTTACCTTAAGGACTCCATTTTCAGCTTTAAAACTACAGCCTATAGATTCTAGCATTCCTAGGGATACCAAATTCCTTTTTAATCCGGGTACATACCTCACCCCTTGCAACTCTATCAGTGTTCCATTGAACATTTTCAGTTTAACGGTTCCAATTCCTTTAACTGGACAGGTCATGTTATTACCAAGCATAATTTTTCCACCATCTTGTAAACTCAACCTAAAGAAGGAAGACTTACTTGGGCACATGTGAAATGTGCAGCCAGAATCCAGCACCCAAGCATCAAGGTTATCTTTGGTCTCCTGTTCTGCCATCAGCAAGAATGCCTCCTGAAAGTTCAACTCTGAATTCTTTGCTGAATCCACCTTCTTTCCAGGAGTCTTTGGGGCCTTTGCTTGCTGTCTCTCTGGACAATCTCTCTTGAAATGTCCCTCCTTCTGACAGTGAAAGCATCTCGGCCCCTTCCCTCTTGATTTTGACCTGAACTACTTTCTTGATTTGCTTTCTTTCTTTTCTGGCCTCCCCCTAACATTCAATCCTTCTCCTGGATTTGCTTCCTTCTGCTGGTTTTTCTTGTTCAATTCCTTGCTGCTCAAAGCATTTTTGACATCATCCATGGAGAGTGAAGACCTTCCATATAGTAATGTATCTATAAAATGCTCATATGATTGGGGTAGAGAAGTCAGCACAAGGAGAGCTTGATTTTCATCATCTACCTGCACATCAAGTGTTTCAAGGTCAAGAACAAGCTTATTAAACTTGTCTAAATGGTCCTCCACCAAGCCACCCTCCTCAAGGCTAAAAGAGAACATCATCTTCTTCAAATACAGCTGTGGTTTCTTTAATTACCTCCCTCAGCACCTTATCTGACAGTGAGAGGATCAAAGCACTTCTTGCTTTCCTGTATATCTCCTTTACCTCGGCTTCAGTGACTGTTTTTCCCTCGATGAAGAGTTCTTCTTCTTCCAGTGCAAGGTCAAGGCCTTCATGCTCCAAGAATGCCCTCATTTTCATCTTCCACAGGGAGAAATCGTTATCCCCTGTAAACTTCTCCAAACTGAACTTTGTTGTCACCATTTCCTCCTTTTGAAATAATCTGCCTTATCAAGAATGAATCAGCAACACTCCCTTGCCTTGTACAAGCATCTATAACCTGTAGACAACCTTTGTAATTATCACTTCTTCAAGATTCTGAGAAGCTCTGATACCACCTGTAATTCCCAGCTTATGATCGAATCCAGAAAATTGAAGAAAGCTCACAGACTTGTACAACAAGCTTACTGATATTATGCAATCAATCACCAAGTGTTTAAACCAGTAATCAAAGAGAAGAAAAATTGTAAACTGAGAACAAAGCTTTATTTTCGAGAAGCAAGATGAATACATAATTGAACCACACTAGCAGAATGACTCCTTGACTCTTTTTAATATAGCTAACAGCTAATTACAACTCAGCAAGAACAAGAAACAAGAACCAAGATCAAGAAAGACCAAGAACCAAGAACTAATTTCTTTCTTGACAGCTAACTAATTCTGCACATGTATACACACTCAACATATTGGATCAGATCTCACACAACTGTCTTCGACTGACACTCTATTTATCTGCCTTACAGTCATTCACACTTCACTCGGACTCTCTCTGACTCATTTCCCTTAACACTTGTATGTTGCAATTCTTACAAGTAACTATCTTAATGCTTTTAAATCATACTTCATTTAGTTTAAGTCTATGAACTTGTGTTCTGAATCCTTTATGCATACAGTTTCACAAGTTAGCCGAATATTTTAGTCCATTTAGACCAACCTTCTGAGAGGTCGAAATCATGTTAGTATAAGTTATGATCGATTCGTCGCTCACTTGAGTTTCAGTTCATAGTCTTCCAGCTCCTGCAGGAACGATGAACAGGTAAGCACCTCACGTTTAAAAACTTTGATTTTATTTTTATATTTATTTGAATAATGTAAAATGGGTATTATATATGATTTATGAAAATTGATTTCCTTGAATTCATTTCTTTCTTTTATAATAAAATATTATCTTTTACTTATTGTGGTTTCAGCATATTAATGGATACTAATAAGAGGAGTAGAGATTTATGATCAGTTTCATGTTCTAATTTAATTAAAAGGAAATTGAAGGGAAAAAAAAGAACGCTTTATCTTTTACTAATTTCTCAATGACTTGCTTAAAATGTGTCGTTTTCGAATCATAGACTATATGCTTGTTGTATTATAATATATAGTCTGTTTTCCGTCTTTTCAAAAAACAAATTGAAACAGGGTTACTGCGAGAAGAATCTAGGTAAATGTCTCCGGATTGACGGTCACACGGAAGAGTTTCTGTAGTTATGTAGCCACAGAAGTATCTAGCGCTAATTGTGGTCAACCTGGCAGTTTAACATGCTTCACTTTGTACTTATTGCTTATTTCAGCTATGTTCTGTTCTTAGAATTACCAAGTAAAAGTCTAGCGTAGCATGATTTTAGTAACAAAATTTGTTTCCCTCAGCAGCATATTATAGTTACATCTAATTGGTATGCTGGTTTATAGTTAGATTCTGACTAATCCTCTGTGTACATTATAAAATGACATGCTGATGAAGGAACTGAACTAGTCTTTTATTTGCTGAGAAAGGAGAAGTAAAAGATCAACTTTTTCATAAACCAAAGAAAACAAAAAGGTTTTACAATTGAAAGGCTGAGAAAGAGCAGAACTTTGTTTTCATGATGCTTTTACTTGAGTTCATGAAGCATAATCTACATTAGTAAATGAAAAGATTTTCCTGGTCAAAATAATTTTATACTAAAGGGTATTTATTTTTTCGAGTGGAGTATTGTATTAGACTTGGTTGATGTGCTTAACATTTCTGGAGTCTGAGGTTAAGCAGAGTCTTACTGATCACTACTAAGATGTTGCTATCGTTGGAGTCATGGTTGGCATGGCCCTAGCTTGTTCATTAGGTAGATGATATTTTATATTTTTATTTATTTTCCTTTATTTCCTTTTTTCCTGACAATCTATTTCATTGCAGGCCTTTCACTTGAAATTGGTAACCATAGTTACTGAGATCACTAAACACCTTGAAATTGCAAAATGAAAGAAGGCAATCTAACGAGGTTTAATGGTTATTTAGCCTACGAGTTTTGTTAAACACTATTTTATACATTCTTTCTGTCTCCTTAGTTTATAGGATATGTGTTGTTGAAGATAATGTATGGTAGGCAAGTTAAATTGTTTTCCTACCAACACCATGAAATGAAATGTAGTTTGTTTGAGGAATACATATCTTATTTGTATTGCTTTCATTAAGTAGCTCTTCAATGGCTATTTAGCACATTTTTATTGCCAGTCTTTAAATTTCAAATAATTTTATTTATTCAACGATGCAGCAAATGTACCATTGACAAGGCATTTGAATTTTCCCGTCATTGGTAGCAATCCTGCCCTGGGGAATTAGACTGCAGTAAGAAAGAAGACCCTCCTGATCCACCAGTACAGTGACGCCTACAACTGTATCATTCTTCAAAGATATTAATTTACTTGCGCTTTTGCCGAACTGAGTAAACTCATTGCTTCAGTTTCAACAGCGTGGATTTTTTATCATATTAGTTTTCACGGCCTTCTTGTCTGTTGACCGGAAACATGGAACCTGAAATGTCACTTTTAAGCTTAAAATAGGTAGGAACAGATGTTTATACACTCTCCTTTTTGTCCTACCTTTTTTCATTGCTTTCCTGATATTGGTGCTTAGCAATATGTTCAACAGCATCGGCATGCTTATTTTGATAAGATGCAGGATGATTTTGAAAACTGTAAATCATGCTATTGATTATGGATATTGTACTCATCATAAGTCAAGCTCATTTGGTAGTTTTGATATGTGGTCTTGGTTTTGGTACTGTTTTTTGTTTTTTTAGTACTTCTCAACTTCTTTACTTTTTTTTTTATTAAAATCTGTATCAAATAAATAAAAATAAAAATATCTTTTATTATAATTTTAATAAAAAAATTAGTCCATATGTCAAATAGTTTTAAAAAAAACGTTTTATCGTAATTTTAAAATATCTTATTTTTTAAGAAAAAAGAAAAAACCAATTTTTAAGGTTTTAAAAAACTAAATAAGAAGTACTTTTTCATAAGTATATAAAAACTGTGATGTTATTTATTTAACATATTCATATATTTAAGCTTAAATTTTGGGATATATAAGTTTAAAACTTAATCCCTAAAACCAATTTAATCTAATCTGTTTCAAGTAATTTGGCTTGGATTGAATTAACATACTTGCATATTGAATTAGATTAACTTAAAAACATTATGCAACGTACAAATTAAATTAAAATTTTAACTCAAATTAATCCCATCCACAAATTCCCGATCCTAATCACAAGTTAGCATATGAAAGAACGGTATCTCCACTATCATTGATGCATGGTAATGACTATGTGTCAAAACGTGTTGTTTTGATTGGTGATGCACACACACTATTCATCCTTTAGCTGGTCAAGCTGTTAATCTGGTTTTGGTGATGCATCTACTCTTTCGAAATTATTGCCGAGAGTATTGCAGTAGGCTTAGCTAGCTGGTCAGTATGTGATCTTTTATATAAGTGCCTTTGTGTATGAATGTGATTTATATGCTTATCTTTGTATTCCTAAGAATTTCTTTGATTGTTGATATATGCAGGTATTCCTCCTGAAAGTGAAAAACTATGAAGCCAAAGGAAACCAGAAAATATGATGATGATGGCCATTTTGAATGTTTTTTCAGAAGCATTCTTTGTCGATTTTGAACCTCTAAGAGCATGTTTGGTATTGAGGTGCTTTAATATGAAGAGAACAAAGACTAGCTCTTCCTCCCCAATTTTTTCTTTAATCCCTTGCTTAAAATCTGAATGAAGTTAAAGAGTAAAGAGGACTAGATGTTGTACATTACTGACAATAAAATATAAGTTTTTGATTTCCATAATTGACTGATTTCTAAATATGGAGAATAGTACTCTGTTACGTTTATATTTCCTAGGATCACTTTTCTATTAATATCACCCTATGTAATTACAAATTCTTCATAAAAATTAAAATTTCTAATATTGTATAAATTAATTTGTATAATAACAAAACAATCTTATCATAAATTAAAATATTATATTACTGATGATTATTTATATTTAATAATTATTTAAATATATATTAATAAATTCTTTTATGATAATTACAAAAATAATATAAAAATTTCCTTGTCTTCTTAATTCTAGAGTTATGATATTTTTCTTTAATTTTTATACACCTATTAAATTTTTTAATAGTTAAAATTTTATCATTAATAAAATAATAAAAAATAAATAAATAAATATTAATTAAATTAATTTTAAAAAATTATACCACATTTTTAACCACCTTAAGTATTTTTTAGAATTGAAATATATTTTTTAGAATATATATAATATTTTTAAATAAAAATTTATATTAATTTAATTTATAATAAAGCTAATTTGTTATTGTATAAATTAATTTATAAAATATTATAATTTTTAATTTTTTATTTTTATTGGGTTTAATTAATTGAATAGGGTGTTATTATTGAAAAGAATGGTGAAGGCACCACCTTATTTCCTATTCCTAGCGAGTTTAGAAATCCTAATTAACATGGGATTCGGATGATTTTCCTTGGCAACTTAGGATTCACTGCTCAATTATAAATACAAATCACAGCCTCGCCCATCACACTCTCGCATCAACAAAATTTTCTTTCTTTTCCAACAAACAATCCCCTTGACGTTCGTACCCTATGGCTTCTTCCAATCTTCAGAGCTTAATGGTTTCAGTCGTATTGTTATCATCTCTGTTTGGGATCACTTCCAGTGATCCAAACGTGAAGGGATGTCCATTTGATTCCATCTACAGTTTGGGTGTCAGAGATTCTTCTCATCGGGGTTCAACCATGATTGATGAACTGGCCTCTGCATTCCATCTTCCATCTCCAAAAGTTTATACAGACGACGGCCCACTTCCCTACGGCGTAAGTTTCGCTACTGAAAACGCCATAGCTATGACAAAATTCTTTGTCGAAGAAAAAGGCATACATGTTCCATCACAATACTCCACGGACTCTATAACTGCACAGTTGTTTTCTTTCGGCAACTATCTTGATCCTATGTGCTCTGGTCGTCTGGAGTGTCAGCAGAAATTTAATAGGGCTTTGTTCATGGTCGATTTTGGAAGCAACGACTACAAATATTCATTCTTGAACGGCAAATCCATCCAAGAAGTTGAACAATATACACCACATATAACCAAAAATATTGAAGAGTTGTTAAAGGAAATCAAAAAAGTTGGCATGTCCAAGATTTTAATCCCCGGAATGTTGCCCTTGGGATGTCTCCCGGGATACGTTTCTTTACTTCACAACGTTAATCCTGTCGACTATGATGCCGACAACTGCCATATAGGACTCAACAATTTGGCTAAGAACCACAACGATAAACTCAAACAGGCTATTTCTGAGGCACAATCACTAGGTTCTTCCAGTCATTCCAAGACTCTTGCAGAACTTGGAGAAATCTCTTCTAACGCTGAGATCATTTATGCTGATTATTACAACTCCTTCAAGAATCTTCTTCGTGAAAATTCAAATACTAATCAGAGAGTACTCTTGTTTCAAGAAAATGGGTTTCATCTCAGTGAAAAGGCGAACAAATATGTTGTAGGAAAGCTTCTCAGCGGAAATAACTTCATTCAGCCTGATATTCATCTTCATCTTCCATATGTCAAACATTGTGTTATGTAGAAGTTAGTTTAAGCTACTTCATTTATTCATTCCAAAGTTTTTGTATTGTAAAACATTAATTACCACTATCAATGAAATATTTTTTTATTCATTTGCTTCTCTTGATTTCAAACCAATAACTACTTATTTACAATGCACTGTTTAATTAGTTTAATAGGTAGCAGTTCTTGATATTATATGATTTCATACATAAATATATCTTCATTGATTAAGGAATTTGTTTTTTCTAGCTAAATCTATTCCTATGAGTAATTTTAATAACTTTGAACGCTTGGATTAACGTTTATCCTCATCATTGTCAAAAGACGAGATGGAAAAATTGGTTCTTTTAATTTGGTCCATTTGGTATTCAAAGAATTTGTTTGTTCATATAAAAAGAGGGCGTGGTGTTATGAGTGCATTTGTAAGTGTGGATATGACATTGCGAAATTATGGAGACCAAAGATTTTCATGTTTGACCTCCTGATATTGATGTAGTGAACAAAGATGTTAAATCAGTCCAGGGTCCCCACCTACGAATAACTGGTACAAAATGAACTCTTATGCTACCGTAAAAATGCAGGGAATAGCTGGTATTGAAGTTATTATCAGAAATTCAAATGGTGAACCTACGGCAGCATCTGCAAGCAAGAAGACCTCTTTAGGGGATTTGGAATTTGCAGCAGCACTAACAGTTAAAGAAGGCACCAAATTGGCCATGGAAGCAGGTCTCACTACTCTTGAAATTGAGAGAGACTGGGTACTTGTGGCCAACCTTATATCGTCTAGCATAATCAGCAACCTGTAGATAAGCTGGGTCATCTCTGAAATGAGATCCCTTTTATACACTAATGATCAATTTGTCGGAAAACATGTTTGTAGAGCTCCAAATGGAGCAGCCCATAACTCGTCTAGACTTGCTCTTAATTACCAATGACATTGAATTTGGCTGGAGGATACTCCAGCGGAAGATGTAAATCTAAAAACCAGTGCAAATGATCTAAACCAACTCAATATTATTTCTCATTACAATATAAATAACCTTATATATCTAACTTGAATACTAGCCATCTAGCCCCCACTAGTCTTCCCCACTTTCTTGCTTCATTTAGAACTTTATAAGTAAATCAACTTTTAATTTTAATTAAATTCAAATTGAACATATACTCAACAATTGGACCTTTCTGTTTGGCTTTTTACATCACAAGAAAGCAATTCTTATTCCATTTGTTTTATTCAAAATACTCCATCCCGCTTTTTACATCACAAGAAAGCAATTCTTATTCCATTTGTTTTATTCAAAATACTCTGTCCCGAACATAACATATGATCCATAAGAAACAGCAGCATCTGAAAATCGTAATCTACCGAGCATCCTTTGATAAGTGACTGTTGCTTTCAACTTTCCTGGCGTTGCAAAGTTCATCAACAGAGTCACCCCGTTCGAAAACAGCAGCTGCACCCATCCCCGTACCTACATTCAACAAATTGAAGGTTAACCATAAATTCAAGATAGAATGAGAGAGGATAAAAAAAAGCAAGGAGAAAGAATACCTATACACATTGATATCACTCCAAAGCGACAATCTCTGCCTCTCCGCTTCATCTCATGCAATAGAGTGGCAACACAGCGTGCCCCTATGACAAGCAGAATGTCAGGCCAAAGAATTCATAATCATATCATAGTCATATCAAAGCACGCTGTTATGTCTCTGGCATTACATACACAATACATACTTGACACTGTAGAAACCAGAACATTTCACACTACCTACATTTGATTCTCAAGGTTCTAAGTGAAACTCAGAGAATATAAAATTTTTCAATCTTCGCACTGTCCCCATAAAACTGATATGTTCCCTTCCCTCCCCTTTGCTAGTTGGACTTAAAGCCCAACATGAAGGTACTAAACAGTTGAAGAAATTGTGTTCCAAATATAAATTCTAAAAGACTCAATAGATCTTAAATCTAGTATAATTAATTTTGAAATCACAGATAGATAACTAGGCTATTACCCGTTGCACCCAGAGGATGCCCCATGGCCATTGCACCTCCATTAACATTGATCTTTTCTGGATCAAGTCCCAGCTTGTTACGGCAATATACAAATTGGGATGCAAATGCCTGCAAGAGGAGCAATAAAAAAATTGCATGATTCGAAAGTCGTTTCAGCTACAATGAAATGTAAGAACTTATGAAGTTGGACAATAAAAACTATTACCTCATTTATCTCAAACAGATCAATATCATCAAGTTCAAGACCAGCAGACTTAACTGCAGCTGGAATTGCCACAGCTGGGCCAATACCCATGATGGCAGGATCCACACCAACAGCAGCAAAAGTCCTGCACAATTGGTATGGATTAATTCAGCAGGAAAAGAAAGGTTCATTAGTTTCTGATCGACATGGAGCCATCCACATCTATGGACATCTAAAAGACCATGGCAACTTAAATAAAATTGCCAAGTTGACCAAGAACAAGGGTCAGTTAACCTAAATCAATAGTGACAATCAACTACTAAATAGAGAAGATGTTTAAAATGACTTTTACAGATACATGATTGAGAGCAAAATTCTCACCTTAATCTCACACTTTCCTACCTTGTAAGAATGTAATTACTATTGTAAGGACAGAAAACAATGATATCTCAACCAGCAGCCAACATTTCAAACAAGACTATCCTCAGGGAAAGATAGGACTACAGTCCCTTCACATTCCAAAAATGAAACCAAGAACAGAGAAAAAACATAAATAGATGGTCAGTCTACACCCTAACCACCACCACCCCAAAAAAAAAAAAAAAAAAAGATGTATCTTAGGGATAATCCACCACAAATAAGCAATCACAAATAACTTTTATGATCCACAATTGATAGAGGAGCATATTTACTTTCATGGAGTGTTACGGGTTACTGTAGCACTTTGAGTTATTTTAGTTTTTTTAATAAATCACAACTAGAATGTGAAATTTTAATAATTTTGGATGGTTTAGATTAAATCTATTATTAATGTAATCAAAGGTTAGGATTAAAAATTGCTATCCCCCTAGTATAAATAGGATTTTGAGGCTAATTTTCAGCTGCCGTCATTATTAATTTATTTCTATTCTCTAGTTTCACATCTAGAAACCCTATTTTCCTGTCCCAACTATAATCTAAACCCATTTTAATTTTTGCTTTTCTGACCATTGTTGATTTCTAGAGTTACACTGCACCAAATTGGTATCAAAACAAATAACCCACAGGTCCTAGATTAGGATCTTCATTCTGAATCATGGTTGGACGTGGTAAAGGTTGCGAAGAGGAAATCAAGGTCAGCAAACTGAACTTACTGAGATGCGGTTGATGATTGAAGATTTGTCGCGTGTGGTTCACATCATGCAACGGCAAGAACACATGGAAGCCCATATGAAGAACTCAGAAGGTGACCACAAGCTTCTCAACACACCGAAAGGAGGTTAGAGGAGAAGACTGCTTATATGGAGGATGAAAACCCTTTCCATTATGCTGGAACCGTACATCATACGACACAAGGTGGCTTGGAAGAGAGGTTAGCTTATGCTCTTGACTTAAATGGTGGTGGAATTAGGATTGAAGTTGCTAATTTTTTGGGAAAAATGCACGCTGAAGATTACTTAGATTGGGAAGTAAGTTTGGAGAATTATTTTGAATGGAAACCCATGGCTGAAACTAGAAAGATGTTGCTTGTCAAGCTTAAATTGGAAGGCACTCCACTTCAACAGTGGGAGAGAGTTGAAGAGCACCTTGCTCCATAAGGAAAACAAAAAATCAACACTCAGGAACACACGAAGGCAAGAGATGGAGTTATGTCAGAAATTTCACTGTTTCAAGCAACATTTTCTATAGAAGGATATACATCATAATTCAACAACTTATTTCTACGAGTTGGTTTGAATGAGATTAATGAACAGACAATATCTCGACACCTATCAGATCTCAATCTTTTTATTAAAGATGAAATCGAAGAGGTTCGCTTGTTTAACTTGAAGATGCTAGGCAATATGCACTAATGGCTGAAAAATGAATTTTATCTTATGGTGGAAGGAGACCCACTTTTTAGTAGATCTCAAAGTAGTCCACAAAATGGTGTTCCTGTAACTCAGGATGTGGAGAGAAGACAAATGACATATAAAAGTAGTTGAGGGTAGCTCTACCTAACAAACAAAGTGGAGAAAACACAACTTACATTAAAGGATTCAATAAAGAAAAAGAGATGACTCGATATAGTGCACGGACCAACCTTGGAACTAGCACTTCAAAAGTGGGCAACAACTCCAAAATCCGTTGTTTCACTTGTGATGAAAAAGGACATAGCTCTTATGCTTGTCCTGAAAGAAAGGTGAACCTTACAAAGGATAATGACTACCACATAGTATATTTCGAACTCGTATACTTTGTGGTTACAAAGTTTGTGATCTTATTATTGATGGTGGAAGCATGAAAAATGTTATTTCAAAAGATGCAGTTGAAAAACTAAAATTGCCTATAAAAAACACACTCGTCCATGCAAAATTAGGCGGTTGAAAAAGAGGCAATGAAATACCTATCACTTCTAATTGCTTAATTAAGTTTACTATGGGAGGTAATTTAGAAGATTAGGTTTTATGTGACATCATGCCAATGGACACTGGTCAAAACTTGTTGGGTAGACCATGGCTATATGATCATGATATAGAACATCGTACTAAACCAAATACATACTCTTTTTACAAGGGTAATAAGAGATATACCTTGCAACATACAAAGGAAAGTATTTTTTTCAACCCGCGGAGATTGATGCAGGAGCATATTTACTTTCACAGAGTTACCATTCATAGGTTACTGTAGCACTTTTAATTGCTCTAGTCTTTTCATTATTTTAGTCTTCTTTAATAAATCATATGACTAGCATGAATGGTTTAGATTAAATCTATTATTACTGTAATTGAGGTTTAGGATTAAAGATTACCGTAACCCTAGTACGAATAGGGTCTTGAGGCTAATTTTCAGTGGCTGTCATTATTAACTTATTTTTATTTTCTGATTTCATATCTAGAAACTCTATTTTCCTGTTCTAGTTTTAATCTAAGTCTATTTCAGCTTTTTTTTTCTAATATTTGTTGATTTCTGTAGTTACACTGCACCAACAATCCTCTCTAGGCTTGTGCATGTGCAAGTCCCTGAGCTTTGTCATATATTTTAAAAACAGAAAACACATTGGATTTAGGTATATTCTGTTTATCATGTCTAAGCATGAATCCTTAATTTTTCCAGCTTTGGGCAACATATCAGACATACAAACAACAAATTTGCATGAGTTAGATACCTGAATACACCGAGGATAGGCAGGCCTTTCCGCATGGCAACACTCCTCTTCATGAGCAGAACAGCCCCAGCACCATCACTGACTTGGCTAGAATTTCCTACAATACGTGTGCCAGACCATTAAACAAACTGAAACAAACTCATGACAACACAGAGAAAAAAAAAAAGAGAGAGAATAAATACTGCATAAGATTATACCAGCAGTGGTGCTCCCATCTTTCTTAAACACAGGTTTCAACTTTGAAAGCTCTGATATTGAAGCGTTAGGCCGAATTCCATCATCAAATGAAATTGTGACAGGTTTCTCGTCACCAGTTTTTGGGTCAACAATCTTCATACATGAAAGATAAATTAGGCACTCAACATAAAAATACAAACTTGGGCAAAAGCGCATAAACAAGTATCTCAAACACATCTCATTTCCAGCATTACAACAAAAGAGCACATACCTTGGTTGCCACAGGGATAATTTCATCTTTAAATTTACCAGAAGCAGTAGCAGCTGCAGCCTTCCTATGAGACTCGACCTAACAAGAAAAATTTTGAGAAAATTAATATCACATAATCCTGCTAAATGATGGAATACACAGAATAATTCATTTAACTTACTGCTGCCTGATCTTGCTCCTTCCTAGTCACACCAAACCGATGTGCAACATTTTCAGAAGTAACACCCATGGCAAGAAGGCAATCTTGGGCTTGTTCAAAGTCCTTTACCTATGATAGTTGATAAAAGGAAAGCATGTTAAAATCAAAATTTCTTACACAATAAATATAACCAGGAAGTGCAAGCAATATACTTTTGGATTGACTGATCCTTCCCAACCCATGGGATTGATTGTCATGGACTCTAGCCCAGCCCCAATACCTGCATAAAATTAGAGAATTTTATAGAAATAAATAAACTTATTTTCAAAAATAAATTCTCAAGGTTTCCTCTTACCAATGTCATAAAAGCCTGCTTTAATAGCAGCAGCTACATCAGCAACAGCTTGAAGCCCAGATGAGCATTGCCTGTTCACAGTTCTAACAGGCACAGTTTCTGAGCCATAGATAAAATTCCAAAATCTGTTAACAATAAAATCAAGATACACATAAAATAACATACATATTCAAAGAAACATATATACCAGGGAAGCCAGCATAGAATGCAGCCATCCTGCATTCACTTGCTCTTACAGCTCCAGGTGCCAAGACTGTACCAACAACAATGTCTCCAACTTCACTTGGATCCACCTTTGTTTTTCCTATCAATGCCTGCACCGACAGGTACCAGGTGCATATATATGAGTAAATTATTTAACTTTATCATACATGTAACATTTTAAAAGCCTGATGTTCTTTGTTGCAACTTCAATCACATAACGTTCAACTTTGGAAATTTGTAAGTTCAGCATTCTGCTGTAATGGTATCAATGTATGAGGTTTTTACATCTTGACATTGCAGAAGAATTATTAAGTTTATTATAATCAAGAAAAATGTCATGACACCATGATTTTGCACCATTGTATTGATACCAGAAGAGTGTCACAGTTATTGAAGTTTCAGCATAGAATGTCAGTTTTGCAATGCAAATAAAACATTGAGACCTGTAACTAAAGGAATTTGTAACAAAGAATGTATTGCAAAACAGACATGAGAACTGTAAACTATAACTAATCTTTGGGCATCCACAACAGCACAGTAGCGAGAAGTAACGCTTTTATCAAAAAAACACGTGACAATTAACAATACATACCCTCAAAAGGGGAGCAAGAAGATCATCAGGATAGGTGTCCTTGAAACCACCACGCTTTGATTTGCAAAGTGCAGTCCTATAAGCTCTGCAACCAAAACCCTCTAGTTAACCTCTAATTAAAGAAAAGAATCCAATCCAATCAACCACCAAAACAATTTATAGATCATGAATTTACTCACGCGACTATCACCACATCATCACCATAAACAGAGGTCCTTTGATACGAAGCGCTATCTCCAGCTGCACATACCGATGCCTACACCAAACAATGTAATAAATAAACATAACCTATTAGAATTTTCAGAAACGATCAGAAACCCTAGTTAAAATTATATCATAAAATTTTCAATTCTATTTTCATTTTCTACAATAATTTTGAATTACCAAACAAACACCACCTAATTAATTTTCTTTTAAAAAAATTCTAATTGCAAACTAAATCTCATCGTGTTAACAACCGACTCAGGCATGAACGGAAACTTACAGATAGAGCTGATTCGTAATTGTGAGAAGAAGAATTGGAAGGTCGGAGATGTTCAAGCAATACTCTCTGTCTATTGATAGCTTTCTCCATTTTCTCTGCTGATCGAGAATGGATCAACGAACTGATTTTTGCGTGTTTTAAGCGTTGGCGCGACGTAAGCAACGACTAACGAGTTGTGTACGGGGATGCGTGCACTTTGGATATTTATTTTTCCGTTAGAGGCTTTGAGCAGTGAAGGGAACCGACACGCAAGGACAACCGACGTGTCGGCTGATAGGGTAGGCTGCTAACTCTCGATTCTAACCCTCTCACACCAACTTTCCTTTTCAGTCTACCTTACACAATTACAATAAAATCCATATATTTTGTTTAATTACTTAGAAAAACAAGCTCGGAAAACAACAACTGAAATCAAGGTTATTAAAACTGCTATTATAATTAAAATCGTTTTCTATTTAAAAAATCTAAAATCGGAACATAAAAATAAAATATCAAAATAAAATTTTTAATAATATATAAATAATAAAATATTTAAAATATTTTATAAATTAATAAAATCGATTAAAAATGATTAAATATTTTTATTATTTTACTGTTTTTGATTTTAATTAAAATTGAAATCGTTTTTTTATTAAAATCGTAATTTTAATCGATTTTATTGTTTAAAATCGCGATTTTGATAACAATGACTGAAATCCTAAATATAATATATTAGATAAAGTGAGAATGACTCTTTTATCTCTAGCTAGTAACTAGTAATTTTCATGATGTTATCATCCAAAAAGTCATGGATCTTGTTGCAATAAAATCAAAATATGAATTTTAAGTATAATTTTCTCCCTTTTTTTTGGTGTTAAAATTATTTAATGATTATCTTTAAAAATATATAAAACTTGATGTTAATAAAATCAAATATATGGACTTTTAAATTTAAGTGCAACTTTTTCCTTTTCCTTTTAGTATTGATATATTGCAATCACATATAAATTAATTATTTATAATAAAAATTAATATTCAATTATTATGCCTATTGATTCAAATTTAAATTGGTAGAGAGAAAGTGTAATTTCACCTTTTTAATGTCTTATCTTTTTAGAATATTGATCAAATTAGTCCATTTTTATAGCTAAATAAAAGACACAATAAATGAATCAAAGCTATATGTATTTCTGTTTTCTAAATTTAATAAAGAAAAGTAATATTGTTATTTCAACTTATTTTGTGAATATTAAATAGGTTGAAATAAATTACTAAAAATGAGATTAAATATTGATTTCCCACAAATTTTCACAATATTCTCAAGATTGTAGCAAATTGTATGAATGATTTTGTTTTTAAAAAATAAGTTTCTCAAGTTATCAGACAATTATTTGATATAATATCAAATTAAAGAATTTATTTTAATATTTAATATTTTTCTTTTGGGGGGGTCATTCAATCAAAAGTATTACGAGGTAAATCACATAAATTTTAAAAAAAATATTATATTTCAAATAATATATCAATAACAATAATAAATCTATAATCAAAATACATCATAGACTAAACGGGTTATATTTTAAATATAATATAAATAAATAAAATATATTAATTTTAGGCTTTATTTTTATATTTTTTAATTAAATGGATTGATCCGCAGATTAAATGAATCAATCTATTTAACTTGTAGACTAAACAAATCGGGTTAAATCTGTCCGTAATTAAATGAGTTAATTTTATTTAGGTTCTAACTCATATAAATGGTAGATTAAATAGCTTAGTTTGTGAATTATCGCCCCGTTTTGACAAGCATAAGTGAAAACACAAAATTAATGTAATTATTAATAATAAATAATGTGATGATGACTTTTTATGCGAGGTAAAAAAATAAATGTCATAATGATTAGATTCTTAGATCAAATGTATAATATAAAGGGTTAAGCTCTCTCACTTGACAATTTGATTTTTCAAGTCAAGTTTTAATAATTCTAAAATGGCATCGGTATTAGAGTTTATCAATTAATATTAAAGCTCAAGTTCTTCTGATTCTTAGCATAACATACCTAACATAAGTACTCGTGGTGGTAATTTACACATGCATGCATGAACATAGGCATATCCATGTGGATATAATATACTTAACACTTATCCACCTGAATATAAGTGTTTGTGGTAATAGCCTATGCATTTGTGTATTAACGTAGACATAGGTGGTCTCACCTAAACATAAGCGTCATTGTGACAATCCACGCATGCTTGCATAAACATGAACATAAGTGAGCTGAAGTACTTTTGATACTTATTCGCGTGAACGAGCTCATGGTGACGGTTCATGCATACCTATATTCACATAGTGGTTACCCATGCATACTTAGATAAATTCACATGGATATAAGTGTTTGTGGTGATGAATTCACATAGTGGTTACACTTATTCACGTAAATATAAGTGCTCGTAGTAATGATCAATACATATATGTATAGAATCTATTTACGAGGACGCAAATATCCGTTGATGAGATGGAGTATGATGAGTTTCTATGTGAGCCAAAAAATATCTTACATTAACCGAATTCTTAAATTACATGTGTAATATAAAATGTTGGATTTCTATTTTCTAAGTAATACCCTCCCTATCATAGTATGATCATGTGAATTATGAGATAATATTATTATATAACATTAATTTATACATAATAATTTGTACAAAATTTTATATTTTTAACATTATTTATATTGAAAATTACTCACCAAAGAGCTCGTAGTAATTGATTCTTTTGATAAGAACCTGAGTTATGTATGTGATAAATATTTTGATTAAAATATAATTTTTAAAATTATATGGATTGATTTGATATTGTGGATCTCTTTAACGTGGTTGGGACTTAGAAGACGAACATAGCAAAAAAAACAAAAAACGTGATGTGACAACAACAAAATTTAAATACGTATCTTATCATTTACGGTGAATTAATTTATTAAATAATTCTTTTAATTTATTATTATTATTTTTTTAAGGACATCTTAAATTATTATTACCTTTACGTACTAACTACTTATATAAATCATGCTATAATTTGATAAGTGGAATAAATGAGAATAAAGATGTTAATATAAATAAAAAAATTATTTAATAATCAAATTATTTAATAATAATATGTTCTATATTATATTTTTTATTATAATTAATAAATTATAAATTATTAAGGAAGTAATATAATACGTTGGTCCGACCCATTTTTTTAAAATTATGTGAACACTTTTTTAAAAATAAGTGTCGTAATGAAATTAGTTAACAATTTTTTTTAATTTTAAATAACAATTTTAAATCTTAAAAATATGAACTCCTCTTTTGAAAAACAAACAAACACGAACTTCAATTTTATATTAATCATTAAAATATTAATTAAGATAATAATACATTAATTTTCTTTTTTCTTTTAAAACCTAAATCTTTCTTAAATTTTGGTGTAATATCACTTAAATCTTTTATATTAAAATCTTACTCTCGAGCGAAATGATTAAAACTATTATATTTATAAATTTTATAATTAAAATTTAAAGTTAAAAATTAACATTTATTAAAATCATTAATTATATTTATTATTAAATTATTTATATAACAAAAAATTGTATATTAAATTAGGTTAATAACCACACCCTTTCTTATTGTATACGAAAAACAAGAAAAAAAAATTAGAATATGTTAATTTTAGAAAGGAAAATAATTAATTTTTATAAATAAAATTGTAGATAAAAGTTTGTCTGTGATAAAATATTTAAGAAACAATGAAATATATATAATCACAAAAATATTAGCTTTTATTAAAATGTTATATATTAAATAAATAAATAATAATAAAATATTATAAATTTTAATTCATGATAGAATTATTTTTTCTAATATATGGGATGGATTTACCTATATATTAGCTTTGATACTTCGGCTTTGCGATGGTAATTCCATAGAGTTCAACAGCAGTAGTATACTTTTTATAAAGCCTGATGCTCAAATGGAATTATTTCAGTTAAATAATATTAGGGATAAAAATTATTTGTAGAAATATATATATATATATTAATCTCCACTTTGATGCGGGCCATTCTCGATTAGGTGATGACAGACAAGCCCAAGAAGAAAGCCCATGAGTTTACTTGAAAATTACATTATCATCTTTTCATCTCCGCTCTACATAATTGCATTTAAAGATATGCTATCAAAGGAGATGGAGACAATCTTAATTATCATTAATTACTTTTAAAAATTAATTATCATTAATTATTTTTAAAAATCACCATAATTTTTAAAAAATTACAACTATACCATATTTTATAAATTATTAAAGTGACAAAATTAATCTTAAAATTTGTTAAATACCTTTGGTTTTGTAATCTAAAAAATACATTTTTCACTTAGTACATAATTTTAATAAATTTTACTATTGATATTATTGTTAAGTGTAGCCCCCTCAACAAATATCGTAGCTCTGTCATTGAGAATGACAGTCTTTTTTTAATACAAGTTAAGTTCTACTTTGAAAAGATAAATATGCAAAGAAATATTGATTCTTTAAATAAAAATTCTACTAAAATAAAAAATATATTAATTAAAAAAAAAATTAAATTAAAATACAAATCCTTATTTTAAAAAGTCATATTCTTAACAATTTTAATCAGTTTTTCAATTTGAGCAATCAACTATAATGAACTCAACTTTCACCACAACCATGTCAAATCCCCCATCTCCTTTGATATATACTTCACTAAAATTCACACTCATATAAGATTATGAGAAAACACTCCACATATAAATTGGATTTTGTTAAAATCCTTTCTTACAACTTAGCTTCATCTATAAATTAGGTTTTGTTGGAATCCCTTCTTATAACTTCACGAATCACGAACCTCGTTGTAGAGAACCACTGTACTCCACCTTACTCATAATAATACCCTAGAATCAAGTTCTAAAATTTTCTTTGGGCACATAGATTACTCTTACTTTTATATATGAGTTTCTTATATTTGACTTCTTTAAGAATCCCAATAATTAACATAAATTTCACCTTGCACTTTTACTTAAAGGTGCAAAATAATTTAAACATGTTGACATATTTTCTTTTATGATCATCTATAAATCTAATGTGATAATGATGAGTTGAATTTAGGATGCATAGTTTGAACGCACGTCTTTAGTTCGATTGTAAACGATTACTTGTGATTTAAACCAAATGTTTGGACGATGATATGATTAACTAGTATCCTTTGGATATTAATCAAATGAAGTCCATCAATCAGGACCAAACTCGAAGATTCTGAATTATAAAAAAAAAAAATTATTTTCTTTTATGGCAATCTAGTATGCTATAAGAAAGTCTTCTTTATTTATTTTAAATAAAATCATTATTTTTCATGAAAAAAAAAAGAGACTCCTACTAACACAGATTTTCCTTAACGATATTGCTAGTATCTCCATTTATTAACTTTCAATTAATTGCCAAGCCTTTTTTTTTTCTTCTAACGTTGTTAGTAGCCTTGATTGCTTAATAACACCTGAGTATTAAAAATTATACAGTTGAGTGTATGTTAAGCAAACTAGTGGGATCCTACACGATATTTCCTCAGGTATTTTATCTTTAATTTAATATAAGTTATTAAATTATTTATTATATTTAATTTTTTGAAATTTAAAATGGAATAATAAATTTGTGATTTGAATATATATAAGCTAGGGTTTTAAATTTAAAATTCCATATTTTATCAAAAACTTTTAGAAATGATCACCAATGCTACTACCATTGATATTATTGTATTATTATTTTTAAATGTGATAAGAGATTTAAAAAATATAACGAAAATTCTAAAAAAAATGTATCGTACAAGTTATAATCATTACATATTTTAATTAAGACAATAACGCTATATTAGCATGATATAATAGGTGAGTTTTATTGAGAATATTAAAGAAAATTAATCAAAATATATTAAAATATAAATAATTTTATTAAAATTAAGATTACATTTTTAAATGTAAGCATAAAAATGTAAATTATGTTTTAAAAACAATTGTTAAAATTCTAAAATTTGAAGAATACTAACTTCTTATCATTAATATTTTTTTCGAATTAATTTTGATAGAATGATTTTTCAAGTTTTTTTAATTCTCTCTCACTTGATGGTATTTTACAAGAAAAACGAGTTTAAAAATCATCTATCATATTTTCTTTGTATTATATAGTTTTTTTTTTCATAAAAAACCAAATAAAAGTTATGAACATTAATCATGACAGTTTTTCATTTTTATATAGAAGTTTTCTGGAATTGCAATAAAGTTGAAAGGTTTCTTTTGTAATAGAAGAGTTATAGACAATTTATAGAGGTTACTACCTACATTAAAATTTATAAATTTGTAACATATACAAATAACTTGAGATCTGTGTACATAAAAATTAAAATATAAATGATTATGTTCCAATCAAAGTTGATTTATTATTATATGAATGCATTATATATGGTGAACCCATAATGATAAATATTAATTATCATAATCATGTTCATAATATAGCATTTACACTATTTTCAATTTTATTTTCTTATTATATAACATACAATATTGATCATATAACATAATTAAGGTTTTTAATTTTGATAATATAAGAACTTTTCGAATGCTTTTAATAGTAATCAAGAAACACACGACTTTAGGACAAAAGCCGTCCAATTAATTATTCAACCATTTGTGTATATATATGTATGTATGTGTCTTTGGTACAATTTGTTAAATGGCGGACAATATTGATCAAGTAAACTTACAACTATATTTTAAAGTCAAAACTTTATATTATATTTTTTCTTGATGACTAGACCCATGAAAATAATATTGGTGGGACATTTTCGGATAAGTTTAATTAGGTTCCATTACTAACAAGCCTCAAATTTACATTCCACCTTCAAATATTACTTTTTTTTTTTATAATTAAGATGTCCGCGGATTGTTGTATCCCAGACTTTGAACACAACCACCACAACAAGAAAAGCTTTGATCAGTCACACGCACACACACTCTACAACTTTACAAATTCAGTGAGATCAAACCACATCAGTAAAGAATAGAAAGCAAATAGTAAAACACAAGTTCAAGAATGCTTCTCTCTTTTATTCTTTATTTCATCACCAGAAAAATTACAGCTCTCTTTTTTATTTTCTACCAGACCCTTCTGCATATACCCACACTCGGACACATCTGTTTCAAGATTCAAAGAATAAAGAAAATCAAGACAAGAAAATCAAGACCTCAAGGCTGTCAAATACCCAGTAAATAACACTTCCACCCGTATACAAGCCATCACCTTTTTTTCTGTTTTATTTTGCAAGCCCACATACAAGCAACAGTCAGCGGAAGATGAAATATTGGATCACAAGTCCATCACAGACCAATTTACGCGTATCTCGATTAATTTTCATCCATCATCACGACCTCCATTTAAATCACGGATACATCCAAAAAAATTGAACTCGAGACCGAACACTTAACTATACAACTCAAATTCGTCTCTGTAGGTCTTCAAATATTACTTGTTAATGCTTTGACCAAAACTCGACAATACATAGTTTAACATACACATTCATTTACGTACATGGACTGAATAGATGAGGAAAGAGCCGGGATTTGAAGGGTGAGATATTTTTTTTTTATTTTAAACATTTTTTATGTTATGCTATAAAAATTAGGATAGAAAACATATTTTTTCTTCAATTTGGTAAAAATGACAATTCAATTCTCTATTTAAAAAAAATGACTTTTTTACTCTTTTTCGTCCATTGCTATTTGTTAAAATTATCATTTGAGTCGATATGACTAATAAAATAATTATTATAACTCTTATAAGAACAAATAAAATAAAATGATCATTTGATTTAGTTTGACTTTCATAATAATTGAGTTTAACCATTTGATCATTTTTTTGATTTTTAATGATTGACAATTTAAGAAAAGTTATTATTTTTGTTGTTTATGTTTAAAAAATTCATTAAATTAACATGATATAAAGACTTTTAACATCAAAAATTGACAAACAAAAGTCATTTTATTAAAAGAAGGATAGATCTGTTATTTTTTCCAAATTAAGAGGAGAAATATGTCTTTATTCCTAAAAATTAACCATATAATTGCATAAATAGCATAATTTAAAGTTCAATAATACCGATAATTTCCTTTTTTGATTTATATTTATATATCTATATACAATATAAAAAAAAAATCAAATTAAAAAATATTATAATTAATGTATAATTAATACATGCTATTTAATGCACATAAAAGATTTAATCTCCACTTATTATATATATATATATATATTATATAATTTTATCCTTGTGCCAAATGTGCATATATGCTATAGTATACGGTGAATCTAAGTTTCAATGCACTTGCAGTAATTTGTTAGATTAATCATTATATAAAAAATAAATTAATTTTTTTTTACTTAAAGTTTAAAGAAGTAAGTTAAAAATTTAACTAAGGATTATTTAAATATTTATAAGAATGTAAAAAGTAAGATTTTTTTGATAGAGTTTTTTTTTAGTTTAAAAGTAAATAGAAGCTCATAAAAAATAAGAGTTTAAAAATTTAAAATAAATATTTTTGATAAATAATTCATTGAAAACTTTTTTTATTAATTTTAAAAGATAAAAAAAATGATATAAGAGTGAATTGATTGTTAATATTTTTTTATTTTAGGATAATAATGAAAATAAATTTTTTTAAAAGATAAAAATAACTTAAAAAATTTATAATATTTTAAAAAATTGATGCCTAAAAAAGATAAGTAAAAACTCTTTTTTATAACTTTTTTTAAAAGTTTATTTGTATATATATATACATATTAAAAAATTACTTATTTTTTCTAGAGTTTATCAAAATTAATATTTAGTTGAATTTCTTTTTATAAAAAAAAGAAAAAAGCCTAATCAATCAGGTAGTATATCTAATTTTACTTCCAAAACAAGAAGGGAAATTATATTATTGTAGCTTAGGACTCATGAATTTAAAATTTACCCACAGTAATTTCAAGCTTCTGATTCTCATTTCTCAACAGAAACTAAACTCACTCACCCCATCCAAGTTATATATGCTGACACAATACATTTTCAAACAATTATTGTCATTAATTTGACATCTTACAAAGAATATATTGTGAATTTATAGTTCGTATTTCCAGTCTACAGTAAAAGAAGAGATCTCTACAGCAATGGCTTTAGAATTTATATGCAACGCTTACGCAGCTACTCAACCAATTCAGACTTAAATCTAACATTTTGATAATATGATACAAAAGTATGTTATGTTATGTGTGTGTTTCTGTGCATGTAAATTATAGAAGGATATATGCTGGATTTATTTCATCAAATTGCATGATTTCGTCGCTTCTTCTGGATTGTTGTTGACATAACATGCAGCCTTTTGGTGATCTCTGTAAACGATGGTCTGCTAGCAGGGTCAAAAGACCAGCACTCTTCCATTAACTTTCGCCATTCAGGATCACAGCGGTCTGGTATTGGAGGTCTGAGAGTGTTACTTACGATCCCTCCTGCATGGAAAGTTTCATAGATAGAAACAGTTTTGTTTCTCCAATTGTAAGGTATTATAGAAAAGCTTATAAAAACAAGAAAACTATCAGTTCTTTAAACAATGCAGGCTATATATGTTCATGAATACATGGTGTATGGATATAAGTTGAACCCAAGAATAGTGAATCATCTCAAAAAAATTGGATTTTTGAGATGTGTTATTACTTGCAGACTACAAATCTGTGTCTTATATTTCACGGTTGCAAAAATGTAGCTGATAAGTTCAAAGTTCCATATAATGAAATTCAGTAATTTCTGTAGAAGTTTCTATTGGGCACATACTCAAATATGCAAATAGAGTTGAACCAGCTCAAGGAAATTATAGTTAGGTACTCGAATAAGGTATATAGCATATAATCAATTTCAAAATGGATTCTCTGAAGATGAAAATATGCACAAGGTTGAAACAGGTTCGAAAAACAATTACAAAATCTTACCTATGATAGCACCGCAATGCATATTGGCGTACGGCTCTTCCCCAGTGGCGATTTCCCACATTACAATACCAAACGAGAAAACATCAACCTGGGCAACCAAAGAAAGCTCAAATGAAGTTATCACTACATTCTTTACAATGTCATTGATTCCAATAAACTCAAACTCAAATATATTGAGACATTATCCTAAGCTTCCAAATATTATAATTTCTTCAATTTTAATTATACATCATCTTAGGAACCTCATTGACATGCAAGGTTTATTCCTAAAAGAAGCAGCTTCCAACCTTTTCGGAGACCCTGCTACTGCTTCCATTTAATAATTCCGGTGCCATCCATGGAAGGGTTCCACGCACACCGCCAGATACAAGTGTATTTTGTTTAATTTTTGACAACCCAAAATCTCCAACCTGCAAATCAGGTAAATTTCTATGTGAATTTTACTAATATGCCACCTATTTTATACCGATAGATGAAGATGTCCTCAAAATTACTCTGAATAATAGCAACCTAAACATATGTAAAGAGCAAGTTTGTATGGGAGTGTAGAAACGAAAAAGAAAAAAGACACGGTCAACAAAATCTTAGCTTTCACTACCTTGCAAATGGGTCGTTGGGGATCTCTTAAGTTGACAAGCAAATTGTCACACTTCAAATCAAAATGCACAATATTTTTCAGATGTAGATATTCCATGCCAAAAGCAGCATCCATGGCAAGCATAAGCTTTTTGCGGCGATCAAGTGATCTGCAGGAAAATTTTAAGGATTTTGATAAATCTACTCCTTTTTAGACAATAAAAAGGAACATTAGATCCAGTGATGAGCTCACTTATCCTTCCTTGCAAGGACATGCCTCAATGACCCATTAACCATATATTCAGCGACAGTGGCCATTGTTCCCCCAGATCCATCAGGAACAACACCATAAAATGCAACTACATTTGGATGGTGAAGCTTTGATAAGATATGTGCCTCTCTCCAGAAGTCTTTAGTCTGGTTAATCAGGCCAGGGTTAGATTCTCATTCAGAAATACTCAGATTAAATTTCCTTTTGTTATTGTTTTCATGTGGGATATTTAACTTTCTAACTTCAAAATACAAAACAGAAAATATATCTTGTAAGTGTAACCTTATCAGTACATGCAAGCTTCAAGTAATATAAAATTTTACCAAAGTATGACCATCAAGACAAGAATGATTCATGTAGAGGGAAAAAGAAAAACCCAAAGCTATTAATAGCAATGATTTTGGAGACCCACCAATCGTAGTTGCTCTGATGATCTACCAGAGAAACAACTCTTTTTGATTCTCTTTATAGCAACATCTGTTCCCCTCCATTTTCCATGATAAACAGTTCCAAATGTACCAGATCCTAACTCATTCACTTCTTCAAGGTCACTGTCCTTAATGATCTGCATATGAGAATAATGTAGGTAGTTAGACATAAACTTCAAGAAGAAATTATGCATCAAACAATTGAGATGGTTGTTAAGAACCTGCAAACCATAAATGTCTGCTTCCATTTCAGCTATTGCAGCATCGCTAATAGATTCTTCCAGATCTATGCCATCATCTTTCACATCCTAGGAATAGGAAAAATAGGTATGAGCTCAAATGAATCAGCACAGACATAACCACATTGGGAAAAATCAACCAGCAAAATATTATCATCTATAATAGAATATTCAAATCAATATGGAAAATGCCAATGTGCTACCTCACAATCAGATTCATGATAGACACTATCAGCTTCTGTTATTCTAGGAGATGGATATTCATCACTGGCATACTCCTGTACATGTGGTACAATTGTTGAGGATGAGGGGATGCCTGTAGGTGTATAATTAGTTACGTCTTCCACAATAAAGGTTGAGTTGTGATCTTTCTCTTCATGATAATTTTTTGGGAGCCTAGTATGGACGACAACACAAATTCCAGAATTTTGTTCCTCGTCTGATTGTCTCTGGATAATCAGACGAGGGTAACTCTTAGTGTCTCCACAATTGACAGTACCATCTTTACTTGAAACAGCACACTCTGTCAATTTCTAAAGAAAAGATGCATAAATGGTTCAGTAGATATGCCAATTTAAACTTATATTCTCTAGTAATGTAATATACTTACAGAGCTAGTGTTTATGCATTCTTCACCACCAACTACCTCTGAAGGAAACGATGGTAGTTCCGGGGATCCTCGGAAAGCTGGTTGACTTGCTTCAGTAATAACACACTTCTCATCCTTACTCGCATTCGGAAGCTCAACATGATACTTGGATATAGTTGTGTCTAAATGGTAATCCTGGGGATGCTGCCTCATAGTACCTACTGATGTTTCTGCAGTGGCAATGTGCAAAGTGCAAAGTGAGCTTCCGGAGTCTCGTGAAACTTGTAGGGGTTGATGAGTGCTGGGTTGGCACTTTATCTTATTTTCTATGGTATTATCAAGAAGAGTAACTATACAATTTCCAGCAATTTGTTTCCTGTCAGGATCATAACAAGCTGGATTTCCATCTGTCCGCTTCAACTCTTGACAATGTTCAAGATTACTGCTTGATTCTGGTGTCGTCACTGAGGATTGATTTTCATATGTGGTTCCCTGGTGTTTCTCATCTATCACCTCTTGCCATCGCATTGGCAGCTCTATAGAAGAACCTGACATTGCCAGCGATGGTGATTTTTCTCTTCCAATATTCGACGGGATGTACAAACTAATCCCTTCTGCCAAATGGCGAGCGGAGTTGTGGTCATGCTCATGCAACCTTGAGTCAGAAAGCACTCTTTCCTCAAGAATAGGCATTTTGGAGTTCATATCATTTTGATCATGTGATGTTTGAAGCACAAAATCTCTACTGGGGCTACAATCATGAAAATGCATTTCATGGCAATTGTTAGTCTGGTCAGTTTCTACAAAATATTGGGTGTGTTGATAGTAATTCATCACCGGTGGAGGACTGTGAGCAAGCCTATCACAATGGTTAAAGGAATTCACATAATTGAAATTATCAAAAGGAAATTTGTCCGTAACAAAAGGACTGCCATTCCAGTTGCCGCCACATTGTCGATCTACAAAAAATTGCATATTAGAGTTCGTAGGATCTCTATACTGAGAAGGAATTGGAGATTTTGGAGATAGATTGACTGAATTGCCCAGAGTCTGGATTGCAGGTAAAAACTGAGTGGCACAATTTAAAAACATCCCTGCCAAATTCGAGGAATGAGGACTGTAGTCCTTATTCTCACAAGTAAGAGCAGATGTAGGAGATTCTCTGCCCAATTGAGTTTGACTCGCCAAACTCTGCCCACTTGAACTCCTCTGAGGACTCCCGTCTAGCATGCCATTTACAGCAGAAACATACTGATTGTCAGCATCAGCCTGCTGTATGCCCCTTCCTTCTAAAGAATGTGGACTTTCAGATTCACCTGAAGATACAAGAAATATCCTCAATCTTTGAGAACCGCCAACTTTTTCCACCTCTTGATATTCCTCTATCATATGATGGAGATCCTCATCAGAGCATACAGATATAAGCGCATCAAGATCCTCACCAGGAAGCTGATACTTGATTATATGAGGGTAGTTACAAAGTGCGGAAGTTTTCCTCATGAGCTCCTCCCAAGTGCTATTTTTGCTGATGCATATAATCCGTGCCTCCCCACCCACATATCTAAGCTTCCCATCACTAGGCCTTGGCAATATTCTGCCTCCAAAGCTACAAATAAGTTTCATTTTTCCAGTAAAAGAATCTTCTGCAAATCCTGGTCCATAAGGGTGGAGAGATTGAGGAGACTCCACAACATACATGGGGGAAATAGGCAGTTCTGTCATAACTTGATCACAACTACGTTCATCAGAAAATCTACCTGAATTTTGACCACCAGCACTGTATTGCCACTGGTATCTGCTTAGATTATCAGGATAAATCTTGTTTTCCACTTCAGCAACATATCCCATTCCAGAAGCAAAATCTGAAACATGCTCATTGCATTCAACATCCTTCCTCCTTAAACCAACAATGCAATTAAGATCCTTGCAAATTAGGTGATGGTTTGGATTTAAATTAGCACCAATTTGTACTGGGTGGTGATGGCTTCCATCATTTATGACCGTTATTCTTCTTAAAGCAACACGATCCCTTAAAAACTCTGAAGAAAATTCCTCACCTGTCTGCAGGCAGATATTGTTTACATTTCTTTCTGCGGTAATTCTGTTGCTTGACACGATATTTGCTCCCGGACTGTCTCTGCATAATTGCTGGTCTGGAGTGCCCGGAGTTTCTCTTGTCATTGTTCCAAAAGAGATGTTACTTTATTTACAGCTTCATATTGAAAATCTGAGAGATGTTCAGCATTACTTCCCCTATTGCCATCAAAATACCAACTTCATATGCACCAAGAACAGCAAAAAATGTTCCTTTAATTGGGCAATTTACAAATTCTCTCAATCCACATTATCAAATCCAAAAGTTACTAATACCTTCGTTTTAAAATCTTAATGGTCTTCAATAATTATACCCACCAAAAAAGAATATATCTTCCCAAATCAAACTATATCCATACACAAAAATTCTCACTTTTTTATGTTCAATCTATCCTTAATTTTACAAATTATGCATAATTCACAGCCACGAATATTATAGCATTGCTCATTTTCCTCATGAAACAAACTATGACACGCATTTTCATCACAATTCCCTACAAAAAAAAAAAATTCATAATCAAAAAGACGCAACCAAATGAACCACCATTATAAACGCATGACAGTAACATATCAAAACTATAGGCCAATAAGCAATTCAAATTAATACAAATTATGACACAAAGCAAAAGGGTAAAGTATCTTTTTCTGTGTAACAAAATGTATAAAATTGAAAAACAAAATAATAAACAAAATGAATGATGAAACGGATACCTTTTTGTATGTTTGAAATCTGGAGTTTAATGGTGAACAGGGAAATCCAGGTTTTTAGATCAAAGTAAAGGAACCCAAAAGACAAAAATTGAGTTACAATTTTGTTTCTGTTTTGTGAATTTTGTGAAGACAGAGAAAGAGAAAGGGGTGTAGGATAAGAAGAGAGAGAGAGAGAGAGGGAGTCATTGCTTAAAATAACGCGGGCATGCCTGCAAACGAACTTATGAATTCTTTTTTGGGAAAACACGAAAATACCCACATTTTCTACCTAATTTACCGAAATAACCACGTTGAAAAAATGTTAATCAAAATATCCAAAAATTTATTTTTTGGACGATTTTACCCATGTTCAAAAGTACACTTTCGAACACAGACACTTTTGCACATGATAAAAAAACACTCACTTTCGCACATAAATATACCTTACACTTTCGTACATAACAAAAAACACTATTCGTATAGGGGTAAAATCATCCAAAAAACCTACTTTTGGATATTTTGGTTAACATTTTTTCAATGTGATTATTTCGATAAATGGGATAGAAAATGTGGGTATTTTCGTGTATTCCCCAATATATTTTCACAAATAAGCTGTCCAAGATTGTGAACATTTCCTTGCAATAATTACGATGGAGAAATACTAATGTTTATTGTTGTTGCAAGAATTATTCATCGATCCTCCTGTAATTAACGTAGAATGACTCAATTAATGAGATATGAGGACAATACGATTATTTATTTAGCAACGATTTCTATACTGGAGAAGGACTACGAATGTGATTGCTTCCGACAGAACTTCACATCCTAAGCCTATAAAGAAAGTAACACCTCGAAGTAACATCGGGAGGGATTTCCGATCGAAAAATTCAAATGCCTAAGTCAGAAAAAAGGGTAAGAGAATGAAATGTGTTTCCGGTAAAGGTAACAAAAAGAAAGCCTGATCGAACCGAGAATGAAAAAAGTATGCACGGAATTTACCCTCTGGAGATAGCAAAAAAAAAAAGACGGTAATGAGGTTGCCTGATTTCTCTCAATCTCTTTGT